>JBAIZZ010000173.1:634620-716895 GCA_037355905.1 Heliconius aoede | reverse complement strand
GGACGCCACAGCGCTTTTGCATCTAAAATATATAATCGTAAAATCTTGGACTTTTATATATAAAAAAAATATTAAATAATGTCTCCAAATGATATAGCATCTAAATGAAATAACATGTTATATTGTTTTTTCATTCGAAACTGTCATCATTTTTTTTTCATATTATTGAATATGCTCATGGATCAACAAATAGATAAAGTATTTTATATCCAATTATATGCATATCAGGAATCAGAATTATAATATGCAAGACAATTTATATAACACATATAATTGAATAGTTCAAAGATAAAAAAACATATTATAAATTTTAGGTTTTATCTTTACACTTTATTTCACACATAATAGAGTAAATAATCAGAAACAAATTTAAAGATACTCCATTTTTCGCTTTCATTTCCCCGAATTGCATCCCACAAACATTGTGATTACAACAATCAGGGTCTAATAATAGTTTAATACAATAAATTTACAAACATTTTAAAATTAGTGCTAAGTCAAGCAATGTATAATATAAACCCGACTTTAAAGTATATAAGGAGTGCGCTATCGCGTTCCGTCTGCCATACTTGCCAGACGGAGCGCGATACCGCGCTCCTTGATTTCAATATTAAGGGATGTCATTTTAACAATTATATTTTAAATAATCTAAATTTAAATTTTCTTTCACATGCTAATTATAAACAAACTTTAGTAATATTAGGTGTGCATGTACTTTCAGGATCAGCATGTTCCTTTTCTTGAAGTATAGGAAGCAGTTCTTCAGCCCTTAAACTAACAGTGACTCGTTGATTCTCATCATCAAATTTTACTATTATATACTCCACCTAAAATTTTGACTAAGAGTCATACAATGTTATGCTACAATGTAATATTTACATTAAAGTCAAAGCAGTATCATAGTGTTTATTATATATTACATCACAATTAGTATTTTTTTTATTTAAAATAAAAGATATAATTTAAAATGAAGTAAAGTAATCTACAAGGGCCATTACACAATATGTTTTTACTAACCTCATCTCCCCATTTAAGAATGTCTCCTGTACGGTCCCATAACTTGCTATAAAGATTTATAAATTGTTCAATTCCATGTTGACGAACGTGCTCTGCCAATGCTTTTGTTTCTTCCCATGAAAGTGGGCTTCCTTCTGATAATAAGCCCATATTTTTGATAATAAATGTTTATATTAGCAACCACCAACTATAAAATAAGAGTGATTAAGAATTAATAGAGGTTAATGTAAACATTTATATAAGACTTGAAAAAACATGTACACTGTAACTGTATATATATAAGTCTGTTAAATTACATACTAGATAGGACTTATCGAAGCGTGACCCTGTTAATGGTGTCAAGGATAAGGGCAGCCGTAATATAAAAAGACGTTTAGAGTTGTATTGATATTGATAAATTTACAGTGTCATACATACGACAGAAATTCTAATTTATATATACATAGGCACTACATATACTACCAGCCAATTTGGATTTATAAAGAGCAATATTCTCATTACAAATTTTAATAATAATAATATCTTTATTTAAACACTTATATGAATAGAATAGTTGGTTATGGTACTGTCCTCTAAAATGGGTTATAAAATAGCCCGTAGTAAAGAGTAACAGTGCCGTATCCCACGGGGGGTTCTACAACACACGAGTTACAAGTCTTAAAGGTATTAATTAACATATTATATTTTATGACAATCTAATCGTGTAAACATTATATAAATAAAGATAATATAAGAAAACTATTATAAAGATTTTGGTGAGTATATTAGATGTGTGTGTATCTGTTATGCATGTAACGAAGATTTTTGTAATATAATTTATAATAATGATTGCGAGAAATAATTCTGCTTCCTCATATGTTTTCTCTTGTAAGAATGAACGGATAACTGATTTACATTTATAGATCGATAAATTATAGATAGAAGTACTTGTATAAATTTTATTATATAAGAAAGAGCCCAGATAGAAGAAATATATTTTAGAAAAAGAGTAGCGTATAACAGGTAGAAGACAAACATTATCTTTACGTCGCTTAGTTATCTTAACGTAGGGGGTGTTTTTGTGTTGACGTAATATTGTATGCAATACAATAGCTTATGGTGAGAACATTACAATCTTTATAAAGTTGCGTAGTCGAATAAAGGATTGGTCGAATGGTGGCAACCTTCAGGATGGCTCTATGTGCAATTTCCAGGGGGAGCATCACAGTTTTAGACGCTCCTCCCCAACAAGATGTGCAATAAGACACTACAGATTGACCGAATGCATAATAGACATTCCGTAGAACAAATTGATTCGCAACGCATCGAAGTTTTCTAAAAATAAAAATTAATTTCCGTATTCTGCTCGTTAGGGCTTCCACCTGAGCTTTAAAATTTAATGTCTTGTCCAAAATAATATCCAAGTACTTTATGTTGTTTACTGAAGCTATTCGTGAGCACTGGCAATTATGTCCAATTTGTGTGATGCATGAGTGAGCTGTGAGGGTAATAGGATTTTGGGGTTGGGAGGTTAATTTGGAAGAAAAGGTGATAAATTTTGTTTTGTCATTATTCAGTGTAAGGATGTAGGAGGCGTAGCCATTTCGGGGTAATGGTTATACCAGTTTGAGCCACTGTTTGGATTTCCGACCAGGAGTCATCATAAAAGGTTATTGCAGTGTCATCTGCGTACGTTACGATTTCTGAATTTGGTATACTGAGGTTGCAAAGGTCAGTTATGAATACTAAAAACAAAGTGGGCCCAAGAATGCTCCCTTGGGGTACCCCATATTGTATACGAAGTTCATCACTTACGTGGTAACTTATTTTGACCATTTGTGTTCGACCTGTCAAATAACTCTGAAAAAATTTTAGTTGTTGACCTCTGACACCTATATTTTCAAGTTTTTGTAAAACAATTGTAATGGGAACGGTGTCAAAGGCTTTTGCGAGATCAAGAAGCACAGTAAGTACCCTTTTGTTATTATTAAGGTTGGTGATAATAAAAGTAGTTAATTCGTGAACTGCATCAGTAGTGAATTTATTTACGAAAACCAAATTGCTGTTTTGAAATTAGGTGAAAATGCTCAAAGTAAAATCTGAGTTTCTTATTGATGAGGTGCTTCAATACTTTGGAAAGAGCGCTTAGTACTGCAATTGGAGGATAATTGCTTACTTGGTTCCCATTATCCTCCTTGAAGAGAGGATGAATGATAGCCTTTTTAAATGAAGATGGAAAGACCGAAGCCTGAAGGGATCTATTGAATATGTGACACGGCACAGGTGTCAGTGCTGTAGAGTATCTTTTTAGTATAATTGATGAAATTTCGTCCCACACAGTAGAAGCATTGGATCTAAGAGAGTTACTAGTTTTTAGGATTTCATTATTGTCAGTTTCTTCAAGAACAAATGAGCATAAGGTAGTATAGGTATGTGAAAAGCTTATTATCAATTTCTATGATGGGTGCATGTTACTTCTTTCCGCAAGTTCCTTCCCGATATTAACAAAAAAGCTATTGACGTTATTACAAGAGTAAATGGGAGAGTGAGATTGTTGAATAAGTTGAGTGGATGAGTGTTTAGATTTAGTTATGTAAATTATAGTTCCTATAGCGTTCCACAGTGCCTTGGTACTATTACAGGATTTTTTAAATAATTCGATTGTAAAGATTGTTCGTAACAATTAATAGAAGTTAATTAATAATGAAACATTAATAATCTACAAGACATTTAGAAGATATTTAATTAAATGAATAATCAATAATACTAATAAAATAGTATTTAATCACAAACGAATCTATAAAAATATTATTTATATTTTTACCTGTATAACGTCAATGTGATGTTATATCGTATATAACTGACACACATCAGCTGATTACTTTGACAATAGTACTTACAGAATAATAAATTAAAACAAAAATATTACATTACGAAAGGGCTTTCGAATTGAGTTAGTAGTTTTAATACGGTGTTCTTGAAATTAACTGTTCAAGTGATTGTAATCTTATACTGGCTTTTTATTATGTGTTTTCCTACAGTGACAAAATAACAAAAAGAAATACACATTATCTATTTAATAATAAATTGTCAATTCCATGCTTTGTTTCTTCCGCCACATTAAAATTTAAATCAATCATTCCGTTACGAACTCATGGTTTTCCACCTTAGTACAGCTTTTAGTATTTTAGTATTTCATATTATAATGTTAAAAATAACGAATTTTCCATCTTTTCTAATCCTAAATTACCTGCAATTAATAAAAAATATCACATTTAGCTTAATTTAGTACTTTTTAATATAATTTTACTTTTTAATATAACCCCAATATTTGAGCCTGTTAATTATATTTTTATAGTAATGCAAAAAACAGCTATATATGAGTAAATGCGATATTTATACATTATAAAAATGTGGAAAGTTAAGTAAAATCTTTTCTTAAACATGAGAAAAAACAACTCAGCTTTCCGTGAATTCATCGTGTCATATATAGAATAAGGAGTTCAGAGCAGTCCGCGGGTTTTGTGTCCCCAGAGATTACATTTGAGGCCAGGACTGTAAACGTGTTATGGGTTCAATACGTGGGTAAGCAATATTTAATATTTTCATTTACTCTTTTTGTTGTCGGGTTTCACCACTCGACACACAATGCCTTGAATTCAACCGAAAGTGGGGAACGGAACTGTCTTAATAGGTAAATAATATCTTAACACTAGTTTCTCAAGACCTTATTTATTTATGCCTTTGGAAATCTGGTTAAAAATATTATCGTAAAGGTTAAGTCCGACGATATGTATATACCGTCTTTTTCAATATATTAATATTTGTTTGTCTGTGGTTAATGTTTTGCTAAGACCACAGGCCCATAGATGATTAGTTGGTTAATTATTATCTGTGTGTTAAGGAACTTACACTATCTGTGTGTTGTATAAAAGAGTGAGATTTAGTGTGAGCGAACGTTTGTCGTCGTTTTAAGATTGTATTATTAGATTTAAGGCAAAATATTTGATGAAAAAATATAAAAGTCGTAAAATTTGTATATAAAATTTTGCCTAGCTATTTATTATCCTACTTTGTTAGTAAAGTAACATGTTGTAATCCACAAACGTCCACTTAAAAATGTGTGAAAAGTAGTGGTTTTTGTAGTTCTTATAATTTATATGCAATGAGCGTCTTAATAGAAACATAATAATAACTCATAATGGTGCCGGTGGCTATAGAGGGTTGTACACAAGGGACTGAAGGTGGTGGAGCTCGGGGTGGATCTATTTCACTAGGCTTGTTAATAGATTTTATAGTGCAACGAACTTATGATGAGCTTTCAGTGTTGGCGGAGTTGTAAGTTAAATTTACACTTATATAGTATTTGTTACCCTTTCTCAAGTATAAATCTTTATTATAAAATTACAATTATTTGATACAACACTAACATATTTGTAATGTTTATAAGAATAAAACAATCAATAAACAAAAAATTAAGTATGAATAATCTGGTATTTAGATATTTACTCTTAGTATACGACATTATTCACTACAAGATTTAGATAGATGGATAGATAAAACTCTTTATTCCATACATAGAGGAAATAAGACATTTTACAAGAGGAAGATGAACTAATATAAAAACAATAAACACAAGTAGTATGCAAAGGTGACCTTATCACTATTAGTGATCTCTTACTGGTAACCTTAACTAAAATAAACTTTGTACAGGATATCTTAGTATTTAGCATTATATAGAGATATAAAATCATTCTTAAAAGCTATAAAATACATAATTTATCAGAGTTATTTTATGAAAATACCTAATATGACTTAATTTCTTATTTGGTAGGCTACCTCGTAAAACAGATATGGAAAGAAAAATTGAAATTTACAAGTTCAGTGCTAGGACAAGACAGCTATTTGTTCGCTTACTGGCTTTGGTTAAATGGGCTAGCAGTGCCACAAAAGTTGATAGATCCGCACATATAATGGCATTCTTGGATAAACAAGCTCTGTTATTTGTTGAAACTGCTGATGTTCTTGCTCGAGTGGCTCGAGAAACATTAGTCCATGCTCGGTGAGTTACCTAGTTAATTTACTTTTATAGATTTTTGTGTTTTGATGTTGGAATGGTTAGAGACATAGAGGAGTTTTCACTACATAAAAAGTTATAATCCTATTATTTTCTTCTAATTCTGGTAAGTAATACTTAATGATACCTAATAATAATCATACTACTATTTTACCAATGTGTGCTTCAACCCATAAACCTTGTTGTACCAAACATTGAATTGTTTATTGTCCAAGCTGCAAAGCTATGGCTATTTCTTAACTTCTAAATCCATAAATATATTTAAATATAAATAAAAAAATTACTATCTTAGTATGTAGTGTATTTTATGTATTTTTATATTTTTCTATTATATATGTGTATTTGTAAAATCGGATGAGATAATTCACAATGTTCACACAATAATTTTTGTTAAAACCATATTTAAATGAAGAATTCAGATGTTTTTTAAGTGATGTGCCAGATTGTTAACAAATTATATCTGCAAATAAAGACCCAAATATGAATACACAATGTCAAGATATATGGATTGTAACTTTCTAACTCAATCAATGTCTGATGATAACATAATATTTATTAAGGGGTAGTATAAGACTTGTAACATTAATTATTATGTCCACCAGGTTACCTACTTTTCACATGGCTGCTGCTGTTGAAGTGTTAACTCTAGGCACTTACAGTCGCTTACCAGCAGTGGTTCGTGAAAGGCTTGTACCGCCGCCATCTTTAACACCCGGTGAACGTCTATCTACATTACGTGCTCTCGCCCATGTTGTCCGTCAACGTCTAACTACTGCTTCATTACCTAGTGATGTACGAAACCTCAAGGTACAGTACTTTGAGTAACCAATTCTTTTGTGTCATTCCGGATTTACAGTTTTAACCAAATAGAAACTTAATCTAAAATACTGTATTCAACTTTCTGCCTATTAAAGAGACATTGCATGCATTAGCTTACACCACCCAATACTATTGAGACCAGCAAACCAATTTGTTTTTCAAGACCATAGAATTGTTATTGTTGAACTTGAGTGGAAATCAAACCCACAAGCAATGAATATATAGTTATATAATTAATATTATAATTTTTTTTATGAAACAATTATATGAAGTTAATTTCTTTCAGGTTGAAAATGGAAGAGCTACATTTTCAGTAGGTCAAGAATTTAGTGTATCATTGACAGTTATGGGAGATGCACCTAATTTACCATGGCGTTTATTGGATATTGCTATTCTTATTCAGGATAATGAAACTGGAGGTACATTATTGTATAGCGATTTTATAATAATATTTTGCGTATAATATTTTTTAATATTATAATTTATATTTTTGTTATAGAGGGGAAGCCTTTAGTTCACACATCTCAACTGAATTGGTTACGTGGAGTTGCGCAAGCGAGGCTAGCAGCAGCTGGTTTAAGTGGTGCTCTCACTGCTCTGCGATATTTCTGTCGCTCTTTATCTTTAGAATTACTATATACGCAAACATTAAGATTGTGTCGGGACCGTTTAGCGCGACATCTGCAAGTCGACAGATATATACCTGGACAAAAGTTACAAGTATCTTATTGGAGGTAAATTTAAACTGTTTATACAAATCGATTTATTTACGTTTATATTTCCATTTCTTCGCTCTGGTGTCGAGCCATAGCGCAGCGATGAGTTCTGGCACTCATGCAATGCCTGCAGAATTCAGTAGAAAGTGGGGAATGGAGTCTCTTAACACTAGGCTCCCTCTGCCTACCCTGCTGTGTGCGGGATACAGCGTTAAATTGATTTACATTGATCATAACGTGCAATTTAAAAATAAATGCAGAACATAATAGTAACAATTAATTTAACAAATTATTAGATGACGAAAAAACATGTTAGGAGATTTTTTATTCAAGATGCGTTGTCTTCTATGTTTAAATACTCATTGAAATAACTTTTCACTCAGTAATTATCAAAGAGTTTATATTAATATGTCTAACAGGGAGCTAGGCTGCGAGCTTGGCTACAGGCTGATAATAGGTGCAGAAGGGGAATCTCTCTGTGTGTGGCACATCCCTGCCCTTGCGGGAGGGGAACGTGTGGCCACCGCCCTGACCCCGCATGCGCCGTCTATGGAACGCTTGCTAGCCCACACCGTGCATGTGAGGTCACGCCAGCGACTTAATGATTTGAAAGTACTGCTTAATGACCTGGGTGTAAGTTGTTATAACTAATCTTTTACATTGATTATTTTATTATGTATTATGATCTGGTTGTGTGAATTCTTGTTAGATAATTTGTATTAGTAATAAGTATTAAGTTTCCTAATGCCGCGAGCTTCTCTGCGTCTATCTTACTATATTTGGGATACCGCGTGAAAAAAAAACTTAATTTGCTGAGTTACAGCTTAGTTAATTTCATAAAGGTGGAGTGCAGCGTGGGCGGGTGGCCTTGCGTGCTGGCGTGCTCGGCGGTGTGGCCGTGCCTGCGCGCGGAGCAGCTGCTGGTGTCGGTGGGCGCGCACGGTGGGCGGCTGCGCGCGCGCGTGCCCGCCTACCCCGCCACGCCGCGCATGCCCGAGCTGGCGCGCGCGCTCGCCTCCGCCGACCGCCGCGCTGTGCGCGCGCTGCTCACTCATCTCAGGTAGTGTTGGATGTATGTCTGTAAACGCGACAAGTTGTCGGCTCGATTCCGATTCGAGGAAATTAAATATTTAATATTTTTATTGGTTTGTTGTCGGTTCAGTGTTGAGTTCCGACATAATACTTATATATATTTTGTAGATTTTGGCTAGTTGCACGGCGATGTGAAAAAACGTTGCAACATTTACCGGCGAGTGTCTGCGAACACTTGCCTTTTCTCCACGGACCCGACCATCCCCTCAACAAGCTGTCTCCCGACAGATTATACGTCACGTTACATCGGCACACGGATCATATATTAGTAAGAGCGATTTTTTACTTTTTAAAAATTGTATTTATTTTCAGAGACCATTATGGCACGGTTTCTCGTTTAATTGGAAATCCAATGTTTAAGAGTTTGATTGCCATTCATTAATTTTTACAATTTCAATCGCCGGAGAACATAGTGTCTTGACTCTATTTTTTCTCTGATTTCCTTGCTATGCGAGATAAAGCGTGAAGCTGAAACTAAAATTTGTTATTTTGACCTCCAAAGATTAAATGTGGTTAGCACTAAGTCCTCCTATTTACCTTGCTGTTTGTTGAATTAGAGCGTGAAGTTAAAAACATATTAACAGATATTAAAATAAATCATGTCTGCCTAGGTGGTGGAAATGAAAGAAGTAGCAGCAGGCGGTACGGCCACGACCAGTTCTAGTACCAATAGCGGTAGCGCTTGCAGTGTAGCTTTAGCGTTCCACTTGGCGGGCGCGCGTCGTTGTACGCCGGACGAGTGTGAAGATGAGGTATAATAATTTGTGCTTACTGCTATCCTACGAATATTATAAATGTGAGTTTTTGAGGATGGGTGTTAGTTCCATTGTTACGCAAAAACTACTGAAGACAATCGAATTTACAGCAATATAGATTAAAAAAATATATAGGATAAAATTTATGTAAAGATTTTATATAATGTTACTTTAATTTGATTTGAGGTGTTGGTATACTTACCTAATGTAAATCTTGATAAAATTTTAGGGTAATTGTGTATTATGTTTACACTATTCTCACAATTGCTTGTGAATTCGGATTTAGATCGTTATGGATATTAAATTGAATATTGCACAATGTTCTTATTCTGTAAAAATTTTTAGAATACTTTCACCGAAACTATCGGTATTACTCTACATAAGTTGAGTAATTATTGCTTAATATGTACTAAAGTAATACAAGTGAGCCATTATAAGAACTGTGGCGGTACGATATTAAAAGTCCTATAGATAGATAGTCTTAGTTTAAAAATCAATGTATTTTATTTGTTATAAAAATAATAATTTATAATTACTAGGGAAATACAGCGTCAGCAAGCGCCACCTCGCCGGCGACAGCTCGTGCCTTCTTAAAATTGCACTCATTAGTTGAATTGGATACTTTCACACTTACACACGGTCCTTTCACACCACTGGATACGCCTGGTATGTTTATATACTTTTTATTTATTATAGTTTGAAGGAATCGCATGATCGCAATCTGGATTGGATTGCGAAACTATGTATGCTGAAATCGTCGAACGGCAGTGGCGCACTAAGAACATCCTCATCTATGTTAATATACATACATAGATGAGGATGTTCTTAGAGCACCACGTCGTTCTCCGGGATAACTCCCGGAGTACGATGGGCAATCCGCTCAGCAGCGCTACGAGGAGGATAAAAAGGCCGTGACTTCCATATTAGATGCGATCTCGGACTTGGATATGACGGACTTCACTGTTTCTCGCTTTAAAGCAGATACCAAGGTCGCGGCTGGTCGCACCAAAACCAACCAATAAATATATTGTAACCATATCTAATACCTTTACCGTAGCCTTTGGCGCTCCGTTCTCTCTGACTGCCCTACTAGGGACACAGCATGAAGCTAAGTGAAGTTAATTTATATGTAATAATATTTTATAATAATAGTAGTCATATTTCATTAAAATTTGTAAACCATGTTGCCCCGGAAGGGGCGTCAGATTGTTACTATTTATATATTGTATGGTCATCATATCAGATAGGTTTAGTTAATAACAGTATATTATGTAATAGTATATTTGAGACCTTTGTGGTGCAATATATGACTGCAAATGCGAGGGTTGTGGAGTCTATCTCCACTCGAGCCAATTACTAATTTTTATTTTCTTGTTTGGTAAAAAAAAATGCGTTGTTGAGTTTCGCCACTAAGTACCCAATGTCTCGAAAAATGAGGCAAGTAGGATCTTAACACTAGGTTTGTTTGTTATATGCGAGATACAGCTTAAACCTAAAAAAACAATCGTTGTGCCAGGTATGCAACCGGGTAAAAGAAAGCTATCCGCTGCGAATAGTCGCTCAGTGCGCGTTCGTCAGCCTGCTTACTTCCTGCCGGAGTTGGCGCACGTGGTGGCCGCAGCTGATGAACGCGTGCCCTTCGTTAATCTCGCTCAAGAGGTATGCTATTTTTTTTATTTTTTATTATTTCCATCATTTGATGCTTCGCACGTTTCATTTGATGTAACGCGTCGACCATATTTTTTTGTTTCCTTTTTTTGGTAAAAAATATATTAACAAGAATTTATCGTAGTGTTTAACGTTCCGTTCTCTCTGACTATCTCGCCAGGTATACAGCGTAAAGCTGGATTAGATTATTAAATTTTGTAAAAATTTAATTTAAAATGGAAAAAAAAACTAAATAAACATAATAAATGGAGAGACTGAATAATTGTTTATAAAAACATTATACTCTTTTCAAAAATAACTTAACAAACAAAAATGACCGCAGCTCGCAGCGCGCGGCGTGACGCACGGCGGCGTGCAAGTGGAGTGGTCGGGGTCGGCGCTGGGCATGCGTATAGTGGCGCTGCCGCGGCCCGAGGGTGCCGGTGAGAGCGCGGCGGCGGCGCTGCGGGCGCGCTTGCTCGCCGCCACCATACGTCTCACCACCAAGAACCAGGCCAGGGTTTGGACGGCGGAGATCGTGTTCCATGGCTCCCCAGTGCCTACGCCTAATCCGAAGGAACAAGGTTGGAAATTGTCCTTTAGAAAAGAAAAAATAAACATATATAGATGATAGCGTGGGCATTGTTCAGTGGCTGTGCCATCTTTATGTATCCTTATTGGTGATAATAGATTGCCAATTCACAGTCTATGCTTTACAATATTAAAATATTATTTTACATACATTATCCGACTATTGTTTACTGGTGAGATTTAATAGTTTAATATTACTTCTGGAAAAATATTACTACTATTTTTTTTCGCTACAGCTCCTAAAAGTTTTTGTTAAGATTGAGTTTTTTTCAAAAACTATTTTTATTTCGATGTTATTTTATATATTTATAGAGCAATATTTTTATTCTATTGTATCATACGAAAGGCTTATTATTGAGCTATATTGAGGAAAAAATACGAGCATACATCCAACAGTCAAAATTTCGGTTCTCTCTACTAAATTCCCAAATATCTGATGAATGAAAGAAATCAATCGTTGAAGATGGTGGTGAAATGGATAGGTATTGAGATGCCATACGCGCAGACTAACGTTGATCCTTCTATCGAGTTACTCCTTGTATATGTTTTCTATGTATGAAATAATGTAAACTAAAATCATCAAGTTCTACCTAAAATTTTGCTTTCACTCAGGCTTACTTTTCTAACATATGAATACTACTCCCAATGAAAATATTAGTAACTACCAAACATTTTTTGATAGGTGAAAGGCGCTGCGTTTACCTTCAATACGAACTAGGTACCGACGCGGGACGTACAGCTGATGCATTTCTAGCAGACTGGGCAGCCATTGTACATTTACACACCCTGTTGTATGACTTTATGCTTCGACCCAGCCAAGGTAAGTTAAATATAATTGTTTGTGATCTTTTTTGATTTCACGTTAAATAATAAAATAATTGGTTTATATATTTGAATACTTTAAGGTAAAATCGGTCAAATCGATTGATCGAACCTTTTTACTGCAACCTAAGGAACAGATGTCATTCGCACCACCTGGATGTACGCACTGCCTCGAACGTGTTCGCTGCATATCATCAAGATATCTGTATCTGCATTAGTGCAAATTATGCTAGTGATCTTCATCCTGAGTGGATCCTTGAGCGCGATAATTGAGTTTTCAAGTATCAAGTACAGGCACATTCACCTTGAAAGCCGAGCCGAAAGTTATAGATGTTGTAGATACATAGAAATTGGTCCGCAGAATTTAATTTCTTTCTTATCCTAATTGAAGCAATAATATTTCAAAAAAAAATTATATTGCCAACAGAACGAGAATCACTCTGGCAAGGCGTATGCATCCGCTCGTACACGTACCGGTCGCTGGTGCTCGGCTTCGGCTCGGCGCAGCGCGCGACCGCCGTGCTGCAGTGGAGCGCGACCTCACAGCGGTATACCGTGGCGACGCCCGCGCACCAGCCGGCCGCTAATGCGCATCACCTCTTGCATCATCACCTGGATCATTATATTAATTGGTATGTTGTTTCAGTCGGGATGTACTTTAATAATTAAGGTTAAGGTAAAATATTTTTTTTTTTCATGAACTGCTAATTTTTTATAATTATATATATATTTATAATTATAATTAACTCATTTATATTCGTAATAATGATATTTTAACCAACAAAAACTTGTAAAGATTATACTTAATTCAAACTTAACTTTACTTTTTTGAGATACAGCTTTTTTAGAAAAAGAAAGGAAGCTTATAAGAAAAAAATATACGAGAAATAATAGTCAAAATTCCAATACAAAATTCTTCTTAAGGTACTCAATATAACCACAAACTATGATAGTTTATACTAGTTCTCACACCTTTAGTCTTTACACATTTAAGTAATAATAAAATAATCCTAGGCACAAAGACCTGATGTCCCTCGGCGTAGTCTTGCGCGAGACGTACGGGCCGCTGCTGGCCCTGAGCCGGCTGCCGACGCTGCCGCAGCTCGGACTGCACCACGTGCGCACGCTCATGCCCACGCCCACGTTCACACTTCTCGCGCATTCTTGGCGAAAGGTATTTTTTTTCACGCAATGACTCCAGAATTCAGTGGATAATTCCCTTTGCTCCCTCTGCCTACTTTGCTACGTGCGGTATATTAATCTTACTACGTAATAAATAATTTTGGAGAATAAAATTTATTATTTGTGTATTGTTTGTATTATTTTATCCACAGATTAGAATTATATACGCAGGGGCATATTCAATTGAAGTTGGCATTAGAGGTGGCAACACGGTCACTATACGCGATGGTGCATACTCCAAGTTTGATAGAAGCACCGTTGTTGATGAATTTGCACCAGCTCTTGGTTTAAAGGTACAATATATTTTCTTTTTTATTTATATTATATCACAATTATTTTAATATAGAAATATATGGTTATAACTTTTTTTTCAGACTTTCCTTTCAAGATATGTTGACGATAATATAAGCGCCAGGCTATTGGCAGAAGACGATAATCCACCATCACCGATGTCTCCAATGCCACCAGGTAATATGAAGTTAACAATTTTAATAATATGATGTATATGGTTAATGTAAAATTTAAATATTATATTTACTAACCAGGTGGACTTCGTTTCTCCGCGCCCATGACTCCACCGCAACCGCACACTCCTCACTCGGCCCCCGTCACTCCACATCCAGCCTCACCGGCTCAACATCAGGTAATAAATTTTAATTATTCGTTTCTTATATTATAGATAAGTATATTAAAGCTTAAGAAATTAATATATATGTTAATACAATCAGAGTACTATATTATATTGCATTTTAATAGTACATTTTAAAAATCCTAAAATGTAGCAGAAGATGATCGGAATGGACAATGTCTTAATAATAAGTACTACAGAACAGATCAAAGTATTTAAGTTAAGGAATTCAATCACAACATATTCGTTACAATTAAGTTGCATTATATTTATACATATTATAAATTAAACTAATAGTAGTTATAATCCTATTAACAGATGGGTGGCTCCTTCAATCTGACGTCCCCGCCGGGCGCGAGCGGTGGCGGCGGCGCGGGTGCGGGCGCCGGCGTGTCTGCGTCGCCCGCCTCCCCGCTGGCGCCCTCCCCCCTCGCACCCGCCGCCTCCCCGCACCCGCCGCCCACCTCACCCTTCACCGCGTGGCCAGCCTCGCCCTCACTGCCACGGCCATCTCCCGGACATCACCCCTCGCCACGGCATCATCTTGACCATAAGGGTTAGTAGATCTTGTTTTTTAATATTGACGATGATAAGGCAATATATAATTGAGATATTTAAAAAAATCGTAGTTGTGACGAAATTACAGTAGAAACTAAAAACAAACTGTATTTTATAATTTTATTGGCATTGTTTTCACTTACTTTCGTCTATTGTTTCAAATAAGAAACAATAGACGAACGTAAGTAAAAATAATAAGGTCAATAGACCTTCAACTTTAATTAACGAAAATGTATTAAAAGTATAGTAGTATTATTAATGAGTAATTTGTAACATAAGGTCCACAAGCCAGCTCTAGCACGGCGAGCGGGCGCGGGGGAGGACGCGCATGGGGCGGGCTGCCTGGCACGCCGCTGGCCGTCAGCAAGCTGGAAACGCTGTGCACGCCATGCGAGCCGCCGCCCAATGCGCCGCCTGGCCCGCCACTTGCGCCGCTGCAGCGCTTCCTCGCCTGCGTCTACATGAAGCGAGCGCTGCAGCGCTTTGTGCATCAGGAAGATTATGTAAGTTGCATTATAATTTCTACGTTGAAGGTGATAGTAGGCGATCTGGATAGCAATAGATAGTTTATATTATATGCTATATATAGTGTTTTTATTAGCACCACTTTAAATTAAGTTAGTTTGAATTACTCTATAAAAGCCTAATACATTTATAGAAAACCCAAAAATGAAAAGTTAATTTTTCAAACACAGTAAATAATAAAATTATTGTAAAATAAAACGACATTTGTTAAGAACGACGGACGCACACAAACCTATCAAAGGGACACCGTCGCACACGCCTCATTCACGAAATCGAGTCGTAGGTATAGACGGCAAAGTTCTAAGTTTTTTAAACTTTTAGTATCATTTTTATAGTAGTAAGTAATTAGTAACTATTCGTAACACACTACACGTAATACAGTATGGGATAAACATCGTGAAAAGCAAAAAAATCTTATCTAAACTAGAATTTAATATAGTAATTAGAATAATTTTTTTAGGTATTGTTTTGAAATATTTTTCCCCTATATGCTGCCCCCGTAAAAGGTGGGCAGACGCTTCCACCCTTTATGAATCTAACATTGAATTGATGTTGCAATTTTAAAAACAACCTTTAATAAGCTACTTTTTGAGAAGTTTATATAAATCCAGCCAATATAATAAATAGACTGCAATAAAAAACTGATACTATTTGAAATCCAACATGTAGCTTTTTTAACAAATATTCTCAAAATCAGTCAATTGTATATCCGATAAACGAAAATATGATATAAGACAAAAATTATATTTTGTACTCCAGTTAACAATGGTATCGACGGACGCCACGTCGCTGACGTTCCGCTGCGACACGGCGGGGCTTGCGGCGCGCGTCACGCTGCACCACCAGCACATGCAGTCGCTGCATCTGCAGCTCACGCCGCTCGCCGACGTCAAGGACAACTGGTCGGCTGATGATTTACAGGTTTGAATTCTATATATTTTTATGTATTTTGTTTAGTAGACCATAGTAGTAACATTTTATTTATATATTTTTTATTAGTACTTTAAACGTGACTGTTGTGAGTTTAATTGTAATTCAGGGAGCAAATTGCATACAGTCTTTTGTTGACAATTGTGTCAAAAGTGAAGAACGAAATGTCTTAACACTTTTTGCTTACCCGGGTATACAGTGTGACGCTGCACGATACAGTGTGACGCTGAAAAAAAAAATTTTGTAATAGTTTTTTAAAATTAGTTGATATTTGTTTGTCATTCATGATACTATTAGTATCTTTTTGATATAAAATTTGATAAAAAATACTCAATTATTGACATGATGGGGATCATCTGATCAATCCAAACAAATTTAAAAACGTAAACAAACAAATGAAAATAATACCGCAGGTGATGGAGAAGTTCTTCGAGCAGCGTGTCGCCATAGCCCCGTACCGCGCCACGGCGCTGCAGGGATGGGCGCGCGCGTGGGGCGCGCCGGCCGCCGCGCTGCCGTCGCTGGTGGCGCTGATGCGCGCCGAGCTGGTGCCCGTGGTGCCCGCGCTGTGGACGCTGCACTGGGTGCTGCGCATCCCGCCCGCCGGGCCACAGATCGTGCCCGCCGGACAGCCTGCCGTGCTGCTCGCCAAACACAAAATACTATTCTTTGTTAGTGCTTTTATATGTATACTCAGCGTCTGGTATAGTCATGAATTGGATCCCACATAGGACAGCGTGACGTTGAGTACCGCCACATAACACGCAATGCCTTAATTCTATGTAATAGATTAATAATAGGTTTTCTGTAACGATAATTGGTGGAAAGGAATGTCAAAAACTAAAAATGAATGAAAAAATGATATACTAAAAAAATCTGCATATTTAATCAAAGTAAATAAATTTTAGTTTACTTATGTGGCCAGTCGTGGCGCAGGAACACAAAGTGTACTTGTAAACGCGACAGGTTGTAGATTTGATCCCCACTCGAGGAAATGAAATATTTACATTTATGCTTTAATTTCTCCGCTCTGGTGTTGAGGCAGTACACAGTGTCGAGTTCCTTTAACTTTAATTTTTTTCAGAATTTTAATATGTTTATATCTTATCTTTTTTTTATAAATAAACCGACGTGGCGCAGTGGCACAAGGGCGCCTTATTTTCAACTTTTACACTCAACAGATATGTCTAACCCGTGGTGAGACGCAACTGGTTCTGCCACTAGTATACGACGTACAGTCAAACGCCATGCAGATAGCGGAGAGGCGTGACGCGCAACAACCACATCTTATTGCTGTCAATCTACACTTGAAACGGTAAGGCTTTAAAAATGACCTAGTTTATTAACTTAACTTAGCTTAGCGTCAGAGAGAACTTAGCGCCAAACGCTACGGTCCCTACATACCTCTTTTGCCTCATCCACTGTCATTAACCTCTTCATACATGCCCTCCGGAGGGTCCTTATGTTTTTTAC
Organism: Heliconius aoede; assembly: GCA_037355905.1. Taxonomy (NCBI): domain Eukaryota; kingdom Metazoa; phylum Arthropoda; class Insecta; order Lepidoptera; family Nymphalidae; genus Heliconius; species Heliconius aoede. The sequence goes on along the minus strand of JBAIZZ010000173.1, from coordinate 699,084 downwards.
GTGACTTTTCTCCAGTATCTTAGATACTGTATTTTCGAAGGTCAACCGAGGTCTCCCCCTTACCTCTCTTACCACTCACTTTTCTATCATAAATCTTTTTTTACCATTCTTTCGTCACTCATTAGTTCGACGTGCCCAAACCAGCTGAGCACGTTCTTCTTCTTTCTCACCGTACCATCCTCGCTAGTACTTGCCATTCTGTGTATCTCTTCATTGGGAATTTGGTCAGCTAAGCTGACTCCGCATATCCTACGAAGAGATCGCATATCCACGGCATTCATCTTTCTTTCATTCTTCTTCATAATAACCACGTTTCGCTGCCGTATAACAGCGTCGATACCAAAACCGCACTGTGTACGGCCAACTGCATCATGCGCGTACAGTAGGCAAATCACATTCAAGTCACCCACTTTCACTCCTATCTTACTTTGTTTCACTCCTTCGAGACAGCAGTATCCAAATACAAATTGAACAACCAAGCTGACATGGCGCAACCTTGTTTAACACCCGATTGGATGGCAAACCAAGGGACATGTCAGCTTCTACTCGCACACAGGCTGAGTGATCTCTGTAAAGAGGCCTTACAGCCTTCAACAAGGGTCCGTTCACATTGTACCGGGGTAATAGGTCCCATAATTTCGCTCTTACACCTCTGTCGAACGCCTTTTCCAAGTCCACAAAAGCACAGAAAACTTTTTGGTTTACAGCCAAAAATTTTCCGTGATCATGAGGAGGGAAAAGATCTGATCCCTCTTGCATTCTTCTCGCTAAAAGCTAGTTGTTCTTCGTAAGTTTAAATAACCTTCAGTTTATTCAGGTTATTTAAAAAAAGGTGATTTTTTTTATAGTACTTTATTTTATTTCTTGGAAAGTAGGTTACTTTCACGCATTTTCCCCTATTACACGAGTTTGCGGAATGAAGCGTGAAGCTGCTTTTTTCTGAGTAATAATTTATGGCGTGTATTATACCCAGGTTCGCAGAGTTCAGCCAGTCGCACGGCGAATGCATACTGTGGCCGGCTGTGCGTGACTTGCTTATCAACTTCACGCTGCCGCAGGACGCGCCGCAAGCGCCCGCGCCGCCGCCACCATAGCGCTCGCGGAACGCGCACATGTGATCGACGCACTAACTTCGTGTGCAAATGTGCGCTACTACGTGTGCAGGTGTATTTTGAGCTTCTGGATTCTTGTACCAATTGTCTCTCTTGTTCCTGGGATATGATCTCAGTGCGATCTTTGTTGACATTGATGGCGTTGTATTCCTATGCATAGTTGTATAAATATTATCATAAAACGCTATTATATTTAAGTTATAAATTTGTAAAAATAAAAGTACTTATTATTATGTTATAGACACGTGTTTTTTTTTCATGTATTTTTTTATTATTACGGCTTGTCAGAAGACTGACTTTGATTGACGTAAATTAGTTTGACAATGTCAATTAATTTAGAACGATTTTTACACATGTTATAAATTTTTAGTAAAATTAAATTTAATATTACAGTACAAGATGACTTTAAGCCGAACTCCATATTCTTTAGAAACTATTCTTACTTTTGATAACAGAGACGCAGTGAGTAGAGTAAAGTACAATCCAATCACACAAAAAATATTTACATATTTATCTTAGGCTTTCTCAATAAATTTAACAAGTTCTAAATGGACAACATTTTATTGTTAAACTAATATAAACTCATTTATAGGATAAACGAAATCTAAAAATTTTATGAGGAGTCTGCCTCCTTCTCAAATGTTGTTCATTTAGAACTTGTTAAATTTATAAAGTAAGTCTCATGAAATCTAAATTTTTAAATTTACTCGTTTAAAACTTCGATTAAGTATAATACTTATACTACTACAAAAATAATTAATTTTTATTAGCAAAGTCAATGGTCAGAAATATGGTCGACCGCACATATCCCTGGCATGGACAACGCGTCGGGCGGCTCCACTCAAAGAGGAGTAAAAGGCCGTCGCAAATTAACATTCGGTTCACTTGCTCTTGGTGGTTTTCTGACAATGCATTGTCGAGTTATCGCTTCCGCAGTCACTGGAGGGTTTTGTTTGTATTACAATAAATTAATAAAATTCTTAATGCAATAAAATATAATTTATTGTATGATATTCTAAACTTCATTATAATTTATATCCATTGATTTCAGTTATTTTCTTGATATTTCTTGTCATGGTCATGGCACTCCTTGGTAACCCGTTGCGTCATTTTGAAGTATATTTAGGCCAATGGAGCATTAGTGGACCTGGTCGAGCATTTCGTATTCTACCTGTATTCGAAGGTTCAAGGAATTATTTTTCTTCACAATATTAATATATAATTAAGCACCCAGTGAACATTTAATTTATTATTATAATAAATAATTGGATTATTTTTAGGTATTGGAATCGCAATATGTATAAATGCAATATTACGTGCTATGGTCTGTTGCACTGTAGCGGCTATAGCCGGAATTTACTTTTTACACGCCGTAAGCGATTCAAAATTGCCTTACAAATATTGCAGGTGAAAATGTAATGCTTAAGTATTTTATATCTAACTTTATCAACCTACAACTCCTAACTTACATGTAATAACTAAAATCCATAAAATAAATCAGGTTTACACTGTATCCCACATATAGCAGGGTAGGCAGAGAGAACCTACGGATACATCATTCCCCACTTTCCGCCAAATTTTTCGCAAATTCATGCAGGACTCAATGCCAGGCTTCTGTCTTAGTGCCAGAGCGAAGAAATGAAAATATTGATTACTAGTAATTCATTACACCGAGTAGGAGTCGAACCCACAACCATCGCGTTACAGTCACACCCTTGTGCTCCTGCTACTCGAAGGTCTCTACAAAAATAATCTCATAATATTTACAAAATTTTGATTATACGACTACTCTATGTATTTTAAATTTATTTTTTTACTTTTCAATAATCAAGCATAATAGCAAAATAAAGATGAATTTAAAATCGTAAAATCTATGTTTCAGAGATTTTAATTTAAAAACTTATGATCCCACTATAAAAAATATTAATATTATATTACTAAGAGAGGTAAACACAATTTGTTGTTGTTTGTTGTATTAGATATTTTTTTTAGCAATAATTTCTTTTTTTTTCAGCTTCACGCTGTATCCCGCACACAGTAGGGTAGGCAGATGGCACCTAATGCTAAGACACTCTGTTGCCATTTTCCCCCGAATGCTAGGACGTTGCGTGTTGAGTGGTGGAAGTCAACGCCGCGATTTGCTCCGACACTAAAGTAATAAAAAAATATATTAAATATTTCAGTTCCTTGAGTGGAAATCGAATTCACAACCTGTCACGTTTACTTACATCCACACCTGATGCCCTCGCGCCACGACTGGCTTCAGTCTTAATCTTTAGTAGGGTTATAGGGTATAAACATATTTTTATGGCCAATTTAAAGTTAATCAATGTATTCATGATTTTGATCTTGTATATATATCTTTTAAGGCTGGATTTACCTTAGCAATGAATGAATTGCACAATGAATATTTGCCGATAGAACACACAACTGTAGGAACGAAAGATTTTGCATGGAGAAATGCATCTCATCAAAAGTTCTTCAAACATAGGTCAACATTGAAATATTTGTACCCATAGATAGTGAACAGATCAGTAAATGTATCTATAGATAGAAAGATGATATAGAAGAGGATTTTTAAATCTAATTGAATATCGTATTTATGCTGTATATTATATTATCACAGAAGGCTAGGTCGTGGACAAGCGCACAAGCATGTGACAGATGCATTTTTCAGTCGAGGAAATAAAATATTTTCATTTCCTCGCTCTGATAACGAGGGAAAACGTGGCATTGAGTTGAGTTGAGTTTCGCCTCTCGTTTCTGACCTGGAGGAAGTCTTAATCTGAACTTGACTTGAATGTAGTATCCTAACACTAGGTTGCCACGTTCACTCTGCCTACCCTGCTGTGTGCGGGATACAACGTAAACTTAAAGAACACATAATTTCCCTTCTTTAGTAGGGTGGGCAGAGGATACTTAACGTCCACATACGTCGTGCTTTATTTTATCACAACGGTTACATTAAACATATAGAAAAATTGATGTGTATTTTTAATATTATTTTATTTAGACCGAAAGCAAATATATCACGAAGAAGCTTCGACGGAAAAATAGAAATTTGTAATGAACTATACACTAAGGGATATCCTGTTCTGTATAGTACACCACCATACAACTTTTTTTAGTGAGAACATATTTTAATATTATAATATTGAAATGATGACAACATTTAGTGTAATTCAAATGGTAGTTATATATAGTTTTATATAATATTTCAGCGTGGAAGTAGTGTTTTTTCGTGACAACTACAATTTCGTTCAATTCAACATACCTTTGATGTTGTGTATAATTTTTACATGGTGTGTTTTATGGGCATTCTTGATACTGGAACGTCTACTTCATGGCCGGGTAAAGAATATAACTCACCTATTTGACTTTTTAAAGTATAATTAATGAAAGAACAATATATATTATAATTTTATAGTTAGTTTGGAATAACACTAATCCTTGGCTGGCGGCTGTTCCGTGGATCTGGACAATAATACTCTTAATAACCGCTAGTACACATCTAGTGTCTGCGCCTAAAACGTTTTATAATGTCAATCGGATTGGTGCTAAAGAAGTTCTTACGGTATGTAAATTTATTAATATATTAAAAATACAAAAATTAAATAAATGAATTAATTTATGAATTAACTTACGGAAAAACTATATGAACTATTACAGGCTTTCGCTGATGCTTTAGAGGTAGCTCTTTATATACACTCGGCTGGTGTAGGAACTGAAATTGTACACGGGAAGGGACTAAATCATTATGGTAAAATTATTTCAACCAATTAAGGCATAATAAATAATTATTGATGTATAAATTATGTAATGAGATTATTATGTATTTAAGCGTCGGGCCACATAGACCCAGACCTCAACGGTGAAAATATATGGCACAGTGGACTACTTCTCCTTCTAACCGGCCTACATACCAGCGGCGCCGCGATTTGTGCGGTCGTGGATTCTATTCAGCCGAATACAAAAGCCGTCTATAATATGCGTGAAAGTATGTTTAAATTTTTTTGTCTACATTTAGACCGAATTAATCTAGGATCTATTAAACATATATAAAACTATAGTTTAATTTTAGGTACTTTATGGATAATTCCTTTGTATTCGAGTTGTACATTGATTAATAATTATTCTCATCTTGCGTAAGTAAATTCTAATTTAATTAAACATTATCGGATAACACGCCGGCTCCACTTAAATGTAATGAAATGCAAAAAGAATTTGAGTACCTATTCGTGATGCATAACTTTATATACCAATATTTTGTTTATTAAAAAATTGAATAAATAACCTTGGCTACTTAGACTTGAACTACTTTTTAAAATAAAAAAAATCCAATAAGTCTATATAATATAAATTGTATTTTTTCCCCAGGTCTGCGCTTATATTTGGCGGTTTAATGTTCTCTTATATGACGGTGGCGTACGTACTTATAAAAACATCATTACATGCAATATTTGAGTATAATATACGATTAGTGTAAGTGTAATTTTAAGATGAAATATGCAAAGTATCTTCTTTTCATTGTTTATTTTCATCCGCTGTGTATCCCGCAAGCGGAAGTGTAGGCAGGGGAACGAAGTGTCAAGACGTTTACTATTTTCCGGCGAATTTTGAGTGACGGATCTTAGTGCCGTGCCTTGCCTCGACTCCAGAGCAAAAATGTGAAAATATTTAATATTTCAATTCCTGGAGTGAACATCGAACCCACAACTTGTCGCGTTTACAGACATACATACACGCTTGTATCCCTGTACCACAACTGGCTTCAAAGTTAATTACAAAAATAAATAAATGTATTATTCAAATATAGTTTTCGTATATTAAATCATTGCAGAGCATATTGTCGATATTGTTAAAAGAAGTTATAGAACCATTTATTATTATAAACGTCGTCTGCAAAATTCTAATGCCTTTATATTTATTTGTACAGTTTTGCAGAACAACTCGTAGTGGCTGGCATGATTTTGACTTGCATGGGACTGAGCATGTTTTTTGCTAGCACCGTGGGTTTTATATTTATACTTTTCAGATAAATGAAAAATTTCATGATCTATTAAAATATTTTAATATTTTGTAGGGTGGAATAGCATTGCTAGAAAGTATAGACGCAATAATGACAGGACTGTCAACGCCTTTTATTTGCCTTTTGGAATTAGTTGCTATGCTTTATTTCTACCGTAGTCACGACTTTGTTTCTGACATGAATATAGCCACCGAGGAAAACGCATGCTCGTCGAGGATCGGAACTCAATGGCAGATAATGCCTGTTATAATGCTAGTTAGTGTATACTTCGTGTTTAATTCAGTTAAATAAAAATATATATTATAACAGCAGTATCGCTTCAGAATTTGGTCCATAAGGCTCGAGTCCCTATAGAATATATATTTCGTTTTTTCCTGTTGGACCTGTATTTTACATAGCATCGTAATGCACATAACGGTTTCAGAAATAGATACAATTTAAAATTGGGCACACTTTTAACAGATGTAAAACCGGAAAAGGTTTTCTATTGAACGCGTATATTTTTTTTTATTTTTAAGCACTCGAAACTTTTAATTCACTCAATTGATGAGTACTCCGATTTTTATTGGATTTATTGGATAGTCCCGAAGTTGATCGCAAACATAAATTTTTAAAAAATGCAATCGGAAGTGAAACTCGATCACGGTTGTTAATTTATGGTAGAGCGCGCATAACTTTTTACAGAGTCATCTAATATTGATATTTTATATAGGGAACACTCATACTGAAGCTCACGATGGTCTGGAGCGCGGAGATGCCGGCTATGCTCGTGTACAGCGCGGGCGCGGCGCTGGTGGCGGTGGCGGCGGCGCCCGCACTGCGCGCGCTACGAAACATTTTCAAGTTTCTAGCGCCACGCCGTAACAAGTGAAATTATTGACCTTCGCATAGTATTGTGTGTTAAGGAAAAATTAAAAAGCAAATTATTGAAAATAAACGTTTATTTTTTCAATCATTAAAATATAAATATAGACCTTTGTACAGTGGTTTAAATTGCGTACACATGATATGAACGTCGGGTGCGTGTCACAGCGTTTGAGCTTTTTGGTAAAATTTTTGAAATTATGAAATAAATACAATATTATCAAATAAACAAATACACGCACACGAAAACGAAGACGAGGCCACTCGCCATTCATGTTCATCAATGAATATCTAATAAATTAAACGTTCATAAAAAGCGATAAGGCAAATATTAGGAACGCTTAAAATCAAAGGGAGACGGACACGGTAGGCCACCGGACTGGACACTACACTAACCTACGATTATCTAATTCACAATTAAATTAAAATATCACAATATGTACATATTACTCAACACTATTCGATAATATCAATATTATACTATGTGACACAAATGTTTTTAAATATCTTATAAAATTTATTCAAGATATTACACAGATCCCAAAACTAGCTACACTGTGAGCCGCCAAAATGGAGATAGCGGGCCGTCGCCGGCCGAGGCTAAAGTTCGTCTCTAGTTGAGGCACTTGGTGCGAGGCGAGCGTCGTCAGAAGCGGCGCAGCGCGGCGGCCGCCTTGCGCGTGGGCTGCACCGACAGCGGCGCCACCAACACGGACGCGCCCGCACCACCACCGCCCGCGCTCGTGCCCATCTCCTGCACAACCGCAAGCGCGTCACAAGTCTGACTGTACTAGTGTGTAGACAAAGTAGTAGTAACAAGACAAAACGCGGTGTCTCCCGCCTCTTAAAATCTGTCGTCTCCGAATATTGGACAGAAAATTAGGAAAAGTAATGAAATTGCCTCTTCCCTGGTACTAAGAAATGCAAGTGTACGTGTTAGTCATTTTGCATAATTGTAATTTATAACAAAATAAAGTCAGAATAAAAGGATGAAATTTTTTGTATCCTGTAAAATTACCTTGGCTTTACACATAAATATTAAGTAATACAAAAAAATAGCGATATCGTAATCAAATAATCCTATGTCAAAAATAAGTAAGTACTAATAAAACTATACACATACATTAATATTATTGCAACTGGCGAGCCGCATCTGCGCGAGCTGCGAGGCGGGCGTGAGGTTGGACGTGGAGCCGAAGGGGGATATCATGGAAGACATCGCACGCTTCAGCTTCGACGGCGTCTTGTTGAACGAGAGCGCGCGACCCACCTGCATTTACATATATTTATTATACTTCGGGTCGAAAAGATATATAATTAAATTAAAATAATAACCAACCAATACAATAATAATAGCTTAAATAATAAATATAAACCTAAAATTAATACAATTAACATACATAATTAGACACATGAATTTTATGAGTGACACAATTAGTACGTGAAAAATTACAGTCGATTCCAATACCCTGTAAGAAAATCTACGCCACAAACGTATGTGTAAGAAATATCCCACAACCCGAGGTATGGCACGCTCACAAACTGTTAATCACGAATGGTGCATGCTTCACAATAGATATGAGGGGAATGGATGATATTAGATGTAATACTTCCCGAACGACACCTATGATCAAATGAATGTTGGGTTAATATTCATTAATGCAATAATACGCATAAAAATGCTTTGAATGATTTTAATAAAATACCATTAAGGACTTTGCTTTAGATAGATTCTAAACAATTGTAAAAAATTATATTAATGGTAAACAATTAAAAAATTTAACGACACAGGGTATATTACACTTCAAAGTAAAATAAAAATAATTTAAAAAAAACTTTAATATTACATTCTTCATTATTTAATACATTGCAAAACATTTTCGGACATAAATTAGAAGCAACATAACGCATGATACACGAAAGCGATGAGACGAAATGACCGATCATCCATTCACACGACAATAGAAATTTCGCGGGAACTTCTCATTTCCATTCGTCGGGTGTCGGGCCAAGTTTACAATCGGATTTTTCAGTGGCGGAACATTTTATTAGAAGATATTCACGCTCGTCAACAACCTATTTTATGTCGGCGCCGATAAGAAATGCCGGGAGTCCTTGTACGCTAAAAAAAAAACTGAATCTCGTTCACGTGTGAATTCTCACTTAATTTTATCATTTCTCAGTTTCGTCGTTGATCTTTAAAATGTTCCCAAAATATCAGGATTCAATATCGTTTCGTGGTTTAACTGTCTTTATTAGTTTTTTGTTCAAATAACCAAATAACAAAATAACGTCGTCTCGTCTGTTGAAATTGGCACCAACTTTGGATTAGGCCGGCCACCTATCGAAAGTATCTGTCGAAAGTGAACAGAGGCGCCACATCCGACTCATACATGGTCCTCGACACCCTACAAGTGGCAATGGGTGGTGGTGGTGGTGGTGAGGGTAGTGGGGATGGCGGTGGTGTGTGGCTGTGCCGTCAGACCTGTGCGAGTAAGTGAGCGCGCAATACCCATGTGTCAAGGAGGACGGCGCCCGGGTCGGCGCGCAGCCAGCCGCCCAGCCCCGCCAGCGACTCCAGCTACAACACAACGCGCCTGCTGCTTTACACTGCCGCCCTGTACTTACTGACTACCTACTCTTTACCCGACAACTCTTGATTTTTTTTGTTACTATATCAATATGTTGTCATCGCTATATTATTATTATTAGTTCTATTGCAAGCCAATATCTCTGTTCATAAATTCAAAGAAAAGAAAACATGAAGCCAAATAAAATAATCTTCATAATCTTAAAGTATACAAAATATTAAGTTCTACTCATACATACAATAAATATTAAAAATGTAATTTTCATAAAAAATCTATTTAATAAATGAAGTAGCTTATAAAACTATCCATACTTTACTCGATCCACAAACAATAATAACACTAAAATTTACATAATATGTAAATTTTCCTGTAGGCCATATGTATGTTACTTATAATGAATTACGATTTGTATTGAAAGATAAGATACTGATATTCATGCCTTAGTGACAGCATTGCTGGTATATTTCGAGAGCGAGCACTTACCTAAATAGTTATCTCATATGTTACTTACATTATAAGCTAAGCTTGGTACTATTCTAAAATACAAATCATGCTGAGAGTATAAAATGTCTTACTTTAACCCCCTAAGAGACTTTAGACTAAGACTAAGCTATTTGGTTTAATGAATTGTTGTACACAATAAATTTATTTATATCACTAAACAGAAGATAAATCTAAGGTATGACTTGGCGTAGTGGCTTAGTGACTGAGCATTAAATTTACGGTTGCGAGTGGGATTCCCACTAAGGGAGAATACTATTTTTATTTCCTCACTCTGGTAAGAAAACAAAGCAAAGTTTTTTTATTTTTTTATTATTTTAAGAAGGGAAATGGGGAACGGAGTGTTCTAACACTAGGTTCTAGGTTGTAGTGCTTATCCTGCTTTGCGGAATGTAGCGTGAAACTAAAAAGAAATTTTAACCTATTAACAGTATATACAAGAAATAAAATGTTTTAATGAATATGAGTGTAAATGTACCTTAAGGCGAGTCCGAGCAGCAAACTTAGACACTTTGGACAAAGTGCTGAGGGCGAGGTCGCTGGTGTCGATGTCCAGCTGGTGCGACTCCAAACACGCCAAGAACTTATCCTGTTATAAAAATTACAAAGTTTGAAAATTTGATACTTTACATCCAAATTTTCTATAAAAAAATAATGCAAATACAGCAAGGTAGACATGTCCATTTTCCGATTTCCCTCTGTGTTGAGTGACGAAACTCAACGCCACATTTCTTGCGAGACAGATTGGACAAATGACAATAATTGATTCCTGCGAGGGAGAATCGAGTTTAAAACTATCACATTATAATATATATAGACAAACAATATCATACAGCGTCGGCCTTGCACACAGTGTTGGCCATCTGGCGGCACAGCTGGCGCAGGAACACCGCCTTGTCGACTGCCTCGTCAGTGATCATGAATGAGTACAGCTTCTCTTTCAGCTCCTGGTTGCTGCGGCACATCAGCGCGAAAACATTGTGACAATCTAAATATGACAAAATTTACATTATGATATTGATGACCATTTCATTTCGCTTGTTACGGATATAATTTAAATTGCTTTAATAGACCTACTCTATCTGTATCTCACTTGTGTACTCTCACTCAACACTCTGTTTCCTATTTTTCCCCCTCTTCAGAATGGGTGAATCATAGGAATCTGCTGCTTGTCACCAGGGAAATGAAAATATTAGATATCGAACCCACAGTTAAAACGGGTAGAGTAATACTAGTAACAAAACCCGGTATTCCCAATGGGCGGGGACTGAGAAACTGAGTGTCTTAACTCTTTTCCTCTATGAACTATAAGCCGAATACACCGTGACGCTATAAAAATATATTACTTGTATGTCGTAATAACAATAATGAAAAAACAAAACTCACCTTCCGCTTCCCGTATATCGACCACGCGTTTCACTGTGCTGAGCGGCATGAGCGAGATGTGCCGGTAGGGTTTACTCGAGCCTATCCGCATCGTGCCTGTGCCGTTCGTTGGACTTTTACTATTGAAAGCCTGAGGAATATTTAAAAATTCTATATTTTTTATTGATTTTATTTCATAAATGAGTATATAAAATTTACATATATAAATTTTAGTCAAATGATACGAAAATATACTAGCACTAAAGCTTACGCTGATTTCGTTCGGCGGATTATAATTAAAATCAAATGTGTAATTTAATGACTTAAATTATAATCCGCCACTCAACACGCAATGCTCATCAAGAGTTCGGTGGAAAGTGGAGAATAGAAGTGTATTCATGGGAAATGGAGTGTTGAAACTAGATTTCAAGGTTCCCTCTCTAGGGATTCCCTGCTATACTTGCTATCTTCGGGATATAGCGTGAAGATAAAAAAAAAGATTCATTATATACAATAGTATAGAAAGAACAATTATTATATATTTTTATTAAACAATTAACTAAAATTTATTAAATTTTAACTACCTTAGATCTTTTTTTGCACACTTCCATTGTATCGGTAAATAGAAAGAGAACAAGATGGTCGCCGCGCCCCGACAATTCTTTCGATAGCTCCACCACCTCACAACGCGACACAAACGATCGATGTGATGATACTAGGTGAGCCTGTAGATTTTAATAATATTTGTAAGCAAATAAGAAATATGCTAAAACTATAAAGCTACAATCAATTAATTTTTTGTCATTATTTGCATGCAAAATTTAGAAATTTAAATTATGTAATAATAAATACCGATGGTAACTTGAAATAATTTATTTGGATCTACTACAAATAAGAAAAACCGATTAAGTACGATTTGGACTCTTCCAACGAGTGTTCCGTACCAATTGAATCATTTTAGTTCAATGGCATATACAACTTGTAAGAATAGACAAACTTAAACCTCGAGAGAATTCAGTTTGAATGTAATGGTTTTTTCTTTGAATCACCTTTTTCTCTTTTCGAATTCCTTTCTTTCCTTCCTTCATTTGTTTAGCTGACACTCACTACATGCCAAATTTCAAAACTGTCTGATATATCCTACAGTTTTTGGTAACGCGGGGAATTTCATAAAAAAGTCAGCAATAACATTGCATCAATGGTCGCATCTATTGATTGTGTTCACTTAAAGCTAGACTTTTTTCTATGCTCCAAGTGACCGTAGTCCTAAATATTATATAAATTTTAGCTGCACCTCTGACATTATTTTGTTAGCTCCACACGATCACAAGATAAATTGTTTTGACAGATGAACAAAGTAATCTAATGAGGGTTCTGTTTTTTTTCTTTTAGGGGAACAGTACTCTAAGTACTATTATAAGTGATAAGGATAAACCACAATAAGTAGTCTTACAATAAAAAAATACGAAGAGCATCGATTACCCAAACATATCCTCCCCATATAGGTGTTTAGATACTAAGAAGTCATATCGGTTAATCTACGCTCAGGTAATTTGCTATGCTGTGCAAGAACCTTGTTCTTGCACAGCATAGCAAATTACCTGAGTAAAATCTTGATATTACTCACCGGACATTGATCAATATCATTATAAATGTCGAACATCTGCAATTGTCCCTCGGTTTTGCGTTTATCCTCATTAATGTGCGACATGACCTCGCGGAGGCCCGCCAGCGCCGACACTAGCGCCGCGTGGTCCGGGTTGCTCTTATGTGTGTGTTTTAAGATATCTGTACATAAGTTACGCAATTAGCTTTATGCCATATCCCGCATAACATGGTAACAGAGAGAATCTAGACATTTCGTTTCCCATATTCCACTCAAGTTTTTCAACATGCACTATTAAGTTATGGATTTCAACGTCGCACTTTAACCTGTCAATATAGCGAGAAAATAAAAATAATTTATTCCTCCCAGTGGGAATCTAGCTTACCGTAGTCTACTTGTATTGCACTTTATGCGGGAAACAAAAAACCCGACTGCAGAAACAAAATTAGTATATCCAATAGCAATTCAGCAACAAGAGAAATCCAACGATGCATCATTTATCAAGTCTCGAAAATTATAAAACAAATCCAGAAATATAATCCTATCAATCCTATCAATATTATAAAAAAATCCTATCAATATATTGTACTAAATATATACAAGAGCCAAATTATTTTAGGAACTTACCATCTAACAATAAGCTTATACTAGGTAGTCGTTGTACTGGTCTAATTAATAACTCCTGTAAGCTTTGCCGACCACATTCTGGTTTGGTTTGACAAATTTTCAGGAATGCATGAAATCTGAAACAAACATACAATAAAATGAGCAATTTTTCATTACATTTTATGAACAATTGCTATAATTCGCGCCAAAATTGCGTATTTGTAGTCATTCACTGTACTTGCTGATGTTGCAGGTTCGATACTCTCATGGGAAAACGTTAACACTTAGGATATTTGTATTTTCCAGGTCGCTAAACTTTGGGGTTCACCCTCCATACCATAAGGTTCTAACCGCCTATGCAACTAAACGGGGAAAATGTACGATAAAAATTAAAAGAAAACAACGTCGTTATCAATAACCTTGGGTTCTCACGGTCACATTGTTGCAGCATCTCCTTGGTGTTCTCGAAGAAGTTGACAAACGGTGGATACGCCTTCACCATGTCGGGTGTGTAGCGCAGCACGAGTCGGCCGATGCTCACCTCCTCGCTCCAGTGCGCCTGCGCGTAGCGGAGCTCCTCTAACATGCGCCTGGGGATAAATATTACTTGTAATGTTTTGGAAATTTGTATAAATTTTTAAACGTAACAAGTGCGCATAGGTTGATGAGCCCCCTTGCCGCATTTTTTATCTTAAGTATCTCTTTAGTACTCTTCAGTAAGTGAGGTATTGAAAATCACACAAGTTTGGCTAGAGTAAAATAAATATCGATTCAGTTATTATCCACCCTATGTGAGTGAAACGATCTTAATAACGATTTAAAAAATGTACCATGTTACCAAATAATCCAGGCCTGGTAAATAATATATACTAGACATATAAAAGTTTGTTTACTCACTGATGTAATTCATAAATCGGCGGTAAATTGCCAAAAATTATTTTAAGCTCCGTGTTATTGAGCAGTGCTTGATTTTTTCCATTATTACTATCTTCCTCTGCCATTTCTTCCAAAGGTTGTTTGAACATCTGTTAAAATATACATAATCAATGATAGAAAATATATATATTTATTTTAGAAAAAAAATATACAAATGTACAATAATTGTTAACTTACATTTACAATTGTATGCAGTATTCCCACGTAATTTGACTCTGTTTGGAGCAACTCCATAAATACTTGCTGTCGCGGAGACATCAACTTTCGCACCACATTGTCAGGTACTTCGGACTCTGTGGTACAATGCAATCCATAATATTATCAGTTCATACTAGGTGTATGAATAAGTTCCATGTGCAGATGTTAAGTACCTTCTAATAGCTGCTTGCCGTCGGGCGAGGGCGTGCAGTCTAGCAAGTTGCCGGACAGGCTCAGCAGCACGGCGTCGCCCACGGACGAGCGCCTCTTGTGCAGCGCCGAATCACCGCCGCGCAGCTTGCGCTTGCGCAGCCGCTGCAGCGCTGCCGGCGTGCCGCCTGCCACCGTGCTCGCTGCGCCCACAGCGCTCGCAGCGCTGTCCTGCTCGCCCGCACAAGGCGTGCCCACTGACGACCGCCGCGAGAGCTCCTCTAGATACTGAAAGGAATATCAATCCTCTTATGATACTTGCTATCCAATAAAAACCATACTATAAAACAGTATGTTTTGAACTATTATTGTTCACCCAGTTATACCGATTTACTTTTAAATTGAACGTCAATAAATATAATTATATTATTTTTTATACTTAGTAATGTGATGAGATATTACTTACATCTTTAAAAAGATATTCCCTTTCATCTTGCGCCTCTTCATTCTGCACTGACGCCCAGAACCACTCCGCTTTAACGACGTGAACGCGCGGTGAGCACTCCGGTGCTACCATTGTATTGTGCTCGTCCACAACCTTCATAAGACAGAATTAAGAAATAAGCATAGTTTCTTTATAAATGAGTCTACTATTTACTACGTTTTACTTATTCTTTTGAATTTTATAAACTTATCGCAATGAAATATCTTAATTCATACCTCCGTGTGCACGCTCTATAAGCACCTACACATTCGAAGTAACATGCAAGCATAACAGCGAAGAGTCGTCGAGAACGTATTCCTCGCAAAGGTGTCCATCACTCAACAATGAAATCTCTAAGTCTATGGCATGACAAGCTTAACCTAATATTTAGTAGTGTAATTAAATGGGGTTAGTACCGGTAGCGATAGTCCATGGCATTGCGACAAGGCGCGCGCGTCACGGGTGGGAGGCGGCGTGGGGGGCGGCGAGGCGCGCGACGCGGAGCGGCGCGGCGAGGGGGCGGGGACGGGGGCGCACGGAGAGGGGGCGCGGGATGGGCGGGGTGCACCGCCGCAGATGGTGTGGCGGTGCGCGCGGAGCCACACACTCTGGGGCGTCTTGAACACTACCGAGTCATCCAGCTCGTCCGCGTCGGGCTCGTCTCTGGCCGGCGTCCTCATGTCGGTACTGTCTACCGCGTCCACTTGCACTGGAGATATGTCAAAATGGATGTCATCCAAATCTGTCTTTGGCGTAGAAACATTTTTCAGTTCTGGCGGTAAATGACAAGGGTTCACTTCGACAGTGTTGCGTTCCGCTCTCTTTTCATATTTCTTTTTCCTCTCGCTTCTAAAGGACGCAGTGAAGGACTTCACACTCCTTCGTAATTTGGAGGCCGATTTTACTGTTTTAGAACTTCGTATTGAAGCAAAAGAAATATCAAAAAATCCAGATTGTTTACTAATGTTCATAGATGAAATTGATATGTTATCATTATCAAACTCCCTAATAGGTGAGGAAGTAGACGCCACAAATTCTCCAGCCGGATCCGTAGGCTTAACGCTATCGGGACTTACGGCCTCGACTGTTATGTCACCGGATGTTTTAGATACGGACTCTTTCTTGCTTCGTTTAAATATAGTCGGTTTAGTTTTGAATTTAAACGAATCTTTGATTTTTAATCTTTTTATTGATTTCCAATTGACATCTTCCGATTTATCAGGTGACAAATTATTGTTATCAATAGCGGTTATTTGAAAGTTAGAATCTGTAGAATTTCTACTTCTTTTTTTACCAGACGAAATAGTGGTGTTAGAATGTTGTAAATCTTTATTCTTTGAAGACACGGGTAGTGAGAAGCCGGTTTCATCTTTGGAATCTAAATCACATAAACTTTTCGTAAGCGAAGAATGCAAAGATCCCACTTCTGTTAAGCAATCGACGATATTAAAAACATTTATAGATTTATTTCTAAATACTTCTCTCTTTTCCTTACCATTCATTCTGGAGCCGCCATATATTATTTGAGATAAATACTTGTTTTCCTTATCGCTACTTTTATGTTTCCGGATTTCACCCTGTGTACTATTTTTATCGTGAACATCAGGACTTAAGTCATCAATAAATGACTTATCTACATTAATAATACTGATATCTTCAGATTGAGATTTATCCTTATCATTAGTTACTCTATTCGTAATACTGTCTTTCGCAATTCGAAAGCGTTCATCTGTTTCGTCTCGTTTGTCTTCGTGAGTTTGGTTCGTTTTGTTGGGACTAGCTCGGCGACCCGTAAGCCGTGCCGACAGCCTACGGTACAGGGAGCTCTTTGGAGTGGTCTGGGATCGGTTGGGAGTGGAACGGGAGGGCTTCGAGGAGGTGTCGGGAGTTAGATGTGGTGAAAGGATAAGCGAACGACCGAAAGTCTCCCCATTGGCCATTACCTGAAACATGTGTGAAACACACCACGCAATGATGTAATGAAGCCATTCCAAATACAAACATGCACAATTCTTTTATTTCTGTCGTGATAGAAAAAGTTAGATTACATAGAAGCGGATGTTCCATATGAGATTTTCGTAAGATATTATATTTTAATAACAACATTTTTCCTATATTCAAAACAATGTACTGAAATGTCAAAAGTGAGGTAATGGGGTAAAAAAAAAAAATGTGCGCAATTTCCCTACCAACCATCCATCAAAGCGTGTTTAAGGTCGCGATATATATACAAAGCAAATGAAAAATAGTTGAAATCGTTACTGCGACAAATGTAAACAAACAGTACATGGTAGACTAATGTTGTCTTAGTGAAATATCTGTCAATGTAAATAAGCTTTGGATAAGGATAGATTTCGAATGGATAGAGTGACACTAATGAAATAGACAATGGGTTGACTTCGCGGCGTGCTGAAGGGAAGTGGCTACGTGTGGTACTACTAGCACTTTGCCCCATTGGTTCAAATGAGTTAAGCGAAAACGTAAATAAATTACAATATATTCAAAAAGTTGATACTAGTTTAGTATATAAGCAGAATATGTTGCCTCGAATTTACATAATCGTTTATAAATATCTTACTCATGTAAATGTGTGACAACACCAAATGTTGCCGAGTCGAGGTTTTTGTTTGCGCGTAAATTGCTATACAAACAAAAACTGACATTGAATGTCTCACTAAATACTCGACCCTTGTAAGAGGAACGAAGAGCGAAAATAAAATAATAAATAGGAAGTAACTACCACTACCCATCATTTGTAATGTCTACAATGTAGCTAAACTAATGTGTTCCCAAGGATACTACATGCATGCTAAATTCATTGATCTAAAATTAGTGACTAATGTGCCATATAGGATATAAATAAGTCGGCATGTTAAGTATTCAGAGGTAAACGCTCTGTAATTAAAGTTTATAAGTTTTTATTTATCTGTATATTGGTGGCTTCGTTCATAATTGTCTTTATATTATATAGTCGTTCGTTTAAGTTTCCAAAAAAATTGTTTCATATATAGTCGTATATAATAAAACATGATTTTTCTTAATATTTTAATGATACATTAAATTTAATATTTTTAAATTAGAAATAAAATAATAGATACTTAATATAGTGTAGTTGTTTCCAAGGATAACTTACAACATGAGTACAGTCTGTATCGTCGAGGGGACAGGTGGCGCCGCCGTTGCTCGCGAGCACATCCGCCATGTGCTGCGTCTCATCCTCGGGGAACCCTACGAAGCACACCCGTGCTCCCGTAAACACTTTTAATTTATGTTCTTTCTGTAATATAATTATTTAAAATACGCTTATTATAGGGAGGTGAAGTTTTAAAAATAAAAATTGGTAGAAAATTATTCTAGCCTACATTGCATCAACATTCAATCAGAATCGGACAGTGTCTATCCTTCACGAAATAGTGTAATAGGATAAATGAGTTCGTTGCAATTATCGCTGCAACTATACCTTGAAATAGGAGCTAAACTTGATATGTAAAATTACTTATTGTTTCACTACAATCTGTTTTGAGTTGTTTGTTTGTTTACATATTCAATTTGGTGTACATAGGGCACTTACAATTATAGCGTCATCAGTCGCGAGACACAGTGCGTCGTCCCGCCGTTCCCAACTCGCCTCGACCCAGGACCTGGCCAGCACGGGCAAACCGAAGGCGGACGCGTACCGATATTTATCCCCCGTCGCCGCCGCCGCTATCAAGTGCGTCACTTTGCTCGACATGTCTTTACGGATCGATCCACCCATGTAGTGGATCAAAGTTATCAGGTACGTCTAGATCAAATAAAAAATTATACGAATGTTACAATTTTAATTTTGTAACATTTACATGTAATTAAAAAAGTCAAGTGTTGCGCAATATAAGTGTACACTTACGAGTTCATCTTTTTTTCTGAATCCTGAGAAACATATAACTGCCCCTCGCATGGCCAGCGAGTAAAGTGGTCGAGCGTTCACCGGTGGTGGCTCTTCTCTTTCAGCGAGCTGTAATACCGCAGTCGGCCCCAGTACCCTGAGAAGACGCAACAATTCATATATACCTTATCTTTCACTTTAAATTGGATTGAACATTTATAAATAGGATCAAGTCCTAAGTAAATAAAATTAGTATTTAAAGCTGCCCCTCTTGGAAACGGTGTGCAATTCTTTCCCAAATGTAAAATAATACTTTAAAAATGTTAATAAAAAAAATTGGATACCCCTACATACATCACATAATATTTAATCTCTAGTTCCTATTATATTATACCTACCCTCCACTACCTTCCACTTATCGATATGCAATTAACGGCATGTCAATCAACGTCTAAATAGCAGTTCGACGTAAAATAAGTTTACTTTTCAACTCAATTAAATAAGCAAGCAAAAGCAATAAGTCACAACAAACTGTAGTCTAAAAGGTTTTCGTAAATTCCACTACATTAATCACGCTTGGCAGATTACGTACGGCGTACGGCCACTTGTTACTGAAATTTTGATTGAAACCGAAATAGATATCGTTTAATAACGCGAATAACAAATTGAATTACATTATTCTTCCATGTTATTGTTTCTAATCCCCTTTTCTTTATTAAATTATAATATAAAACATATATATTATGCACCTTAGAAACATATTTCTACAATGATGATTTGAAGGGATGTATATAAAATTGTGTTAGCGTAATATCTACATAAAACAAACATATTCACAAAATATATTACGAATAATAAATATAAAATAATTATTTTATATTTATTTTTATAAATAATTATTTTATACTTATTTATTTTATTTCATATTTATATTTCGCATGTCTATAATAAATATAAAATAATTTTGCACTTATTTTTTATAACAATGTTTATTGTGTACAAATATCGAAGCGGGCGAAGCTGCGCCGGACCGATCGTGGAATTTTGTTAACTTGTATACGTCATCATTGACACTTTGTAGCCAATAAGAATTCAAACGTCTAATATCTATGACCGATAAATACCGAAAGTAACATACAACGTGACATTGGCAAAGTAATTCTGTGATCAACTGGCACACTCGGAACTCCATCATTTAAAAACTGAACTAGCCGAAAAACTAATAAAATGTCACATTCACATAAATCACATTGTATTATGATTTAATGTGATGGTTTAAAAAAAAACAAAAATGAACAAAAGATATATTAAAATATTGTCACTTTGATGACAGCACAGCATAAAGTATCTAAACTTATGCTATATACTTTTTTATTTTTAAAATTAAACTACTAAACGTAGTATTTAGAATAATTTAAAAGACTTAAAAACTTGAATAAGCCGTTCAATAAGATATAAAAGATGTTTTCTGTTAAACAGAACTATAAAAAGTTGGATTAGAATGAAATTTTATAAATACCTTCATCCATATCCTATATTAAATACTTGTCATAATTCCAAGTAAACGTGAGTACATAAAGAAATTTGAATGAAAATTTTACAGAACGATATCATTGTCTATTCATCGCGAAGCACAGGAAGTTTTAGTTTGACTCACTTTAGAATAAAAATATTTTAGCGTATAAATCGACATTGACCTTTTATTTGTTTTAAGAAATATCTATTAGCGAAAATATACGCATGTTTATTATAGTAGCGGCTATGACAACTCTGACGAGCAGATAGCGTACGCAATGAGACGTCACGGACAGGACACTAGCACTGCGGCCACAGACGATAGAAATAGTTCTGACGAATAATACTTCAATAGAAATAAAGAAGATATAATCAGACAGGTTAAATTGGGTTAGTCGTGGAATTTGCTTTTCGAAATTAATAGTTTTTTAATTATAAAAACCTTAACTTATGCAATAATTAACTTATAACAATATCAAAGGCTTTATGGTAAAACTAGTTAAAATATGTATAAACAGTGAACTAACTCCGAAGTTTTTCCCAAGAAAATCAATAATGACATGTGTATGTAAAAACTAAGAATAATATATTTATAAGATAACTATGAAATTAAAAATTAACATCGAAATCATAAAATAAAATATAAAATTAATCATTACTTGGGTATTTAGCTTTAACATAAATTGGTGACTTTGTGTTGTTTAGTGACTTAAATTTTCCGGGGTCCCCCCCCCTTTCTTTTTCAGGCGT
The DNA here is from genome assembly GCA_037355905.1 of Heliconius aoede. NCBI lineage: Eukaryota > Metazoa > Arthropoda > Insecta > Lepidoptera > Nymphalidae > Heliconius > Heliconius aoede. The sequence goes on along the minus strand of JBAIZZ010000173.1, from coordinate 677,512 downwards.
CATCGATAACCGCATGGGTCCCATTTTATTTGGTGGATTATTTCCAAAGCACTTCACTAAGTAATATAATCACACATGGGTTATATAGAATTTCAATGTGAAATACAACCGTGAACAATAAGGAATCACTCGTCGAGTACTAACGAGTGACATTTACTATCATCATCATATTGATAACATAGATATCAATCAGTGTCGGTCGGTGTCAACGTAACCAGAAACAAAGCACAAGCGGCACGCGTGTTATGCGTTTCTCTTCTCTCTTAGATTCAAAAACAGCCGTGAGGAATGTAAGGCCGAAAATAGCGAGGAGCTTCGCGCGGCCGCAAGGGCGACCCTCGCCGCCGCTCCGTACTCACACCTACTCGCGCCTTTATTTACATCGTTCCGTGTAACTCACTAACCTACAGTACTGTACATTACTTACCGTTAACGAACCCCAATGCACTCTCAGGGTGAGGTCGGCTGTAAAATTGCTCTTGCGTGTCATGGCGGTAAACGTCACGGCGACAATTAATTTTACTGATCGTTTAGTTTAATTTTATATTGAAATTAAACATCAGTACGACATTGTTTATAGTAACGTGACAAAACGAAAAATGCCTGCGTATAAATAGAAAATAAAGCAACTCATATCATTGAGTAAGTTGTAAAATAGTTTTAAAATTGTTTATCACATTTTGTACGCATATCTTAGAGTCTACGTATTATATTGCCCAATAATATTGTATTTTTACAATAAATCTACAATTTATAATTGCATAAAGCAAAACATAAATATTAGGGTTTTCAGTTCAGAACATAATTTATGGCGTTTCCACTTAAACTTTTCTATCACTATTATGTTGTTGTTACTACGTTGTACACACATTATCACAAGTCGACAAAATATGATATTATCCATATGTAACATCTATATAATATATAATTTTAGGCATTAACAAAGATTTAGTGTTGAATTAATGAAATACCATTTAAAAATATCACTTTTTCTTCGTAATTATTCAAACGGAGACTATTAAGATGGTTTATTGAGCAGAACGACGTGCAATAATCATGAGTCACCTGTAGCCAGAAACGAGAAGTCAGCAAGCAAACAGGGGCGCGACGGCGGCGCTTTTAATTATAAACAAATAATCCCATCAATTTATGTTATATGATGGAACAATGGAGGCACACCGAATAATGTAAATACAAGCACTTTGATTTAAAGCAACTTAAAACAACGTTACGCTGTCTCCTTAACAAGTAGGTTGCTATATCAGACCAACAGTTATTATTATTATTTAAAATTAAAGCCTTGTCAGTGTTATTGTAACGATCTAAGTATTAAATAACAATAAACTATTGTTTTCTACATACTGTGAAGTAGTTAATTTGGCTAAAATCATGACCTACTTTTTTAAATGTATAGTAGAAAGCAATAAATCGAAAAACTACGTAGATACATATTATAGCATGTTCAATGTTCATACTCTATTTCTCGGCCGTTGAAATAGTCGAATAATTGTAATAATTTGAAGGTCTTTCAACAACTGCAATTATTTATTAAATGTGTTAAGTCACACAATATTTACTATATATTGTTTTCGAGTACAATATTAAGACCATTTCAGGAATGGATATTGGACATATTAATTTTCTAAGCAAACATAGGTTGAAATCCTTTGGTTTATTCATAATACGAGACCTCTTAATATTCTTAAGAGAAAAATAACTTTGAAGCTAACGTCTTCACACGCCTTGTAATATGTTAAATAATTCTTTCAGATTTATAAGTATAATAGCGAATCATGAAAATACTCAATGCTCTCACACTTGTTACAATTGAAACAGAAAAACGTGAGATAATGTACTAATGCGAATCAAGGATGTATTATTTATTGTAAGACTTACCTATACTTTGCTTTATGTGCTGCATCGAAGAGCTCTCCTTCAAAAGGTGCGGTGACGAGATAGGGTGCCGGCCCCGGCTGCTGCTGTGTCAAGGGCAGAGACTCGGGCCCCCGCACCGTTGCCAACACGCCCAGACGCTCGCACGCAGCACGAACTCGTTCACACTCGAGGCACGATTCGTTCACGTACACCAACGGCGTCGACGGGCCTAGTAACCGAGTATGTTATTAATGTTTGCAATACAAACTGCGAAGAACGTAGCCGGAAGTAGGCAGTTAGGCGGAAGATGATTTAAATAAAAAAAAACTAAACGTCATTATTTGGATGTGGCATATAATACATGTAATATAAATTATACGGATCAATTGTTTGAGTACTTACTAAACGACTATTATACTAATCAATTAGTATTGCTCGATTTTATGTCATTGTATAGAAAATTTCTATTATTATTATTTATATTATCAAGATAGACAGAATTTAATAAAATTTTAGTGATAAGTTTACTTTAAGAACTAAAATCTACTGTTGTGCAGGTGATGCACAAATAAACGTCATCGGCAAGGTCAAGGGTTCAAACTTTAGTCTAAATATATAATGCTTCTGTACGCATTACCGTAGAAGGATATATTGCAGTAAATCATATAAGGAAGTTATGAGCCACGTATACACACGTTTATCTGATAGCGACAACATTTAAATTATTAGAGGTCGGTTTAGGTAAGACAAGCCAGTGGTAGTAGTGGTAGCACACAATTAATTCTTCTCTTCAATTTGCAAGTGTCTAACCAGGTAGAAAATTTGAAAATATTGTTTAAAACTTAATAATTAACAGAGTTCGAGTCACGGTAGTTGTGCGTTACGTCTACCGTGTTTTTAGACAGATCTCCGTCGCAAAGGCCACGGGTTTTATTATATATAATGTAATAGTGCTCCAGATAAGATTTGAATGATAAGACGAATGTTTTTATTTAATATTTAGCGTTTAGTAGCGAATTCTTTATCTTATATTCATAATCTTAGTCAAACAATTGTAGATTTTTCTGAAAATGTTGTCCAGTTACTCTCAAACAGATCGTTCAGCTTCACGCTATATCCCGCATAAAGCAGAGGATGCCTAACGTTAAAACACTCCGATATCCAATCACTGTATGTAATTATCATCTAATTACGCTACCTATTTTTTTTTCTTTAGTCGTATAATATCGCTAGTATTATAGGTGTATGTTAATTACAATAAATATTTTTGACAAATTTCTGATTGCATTTTTTCGAAAATGTAAAGTTTAAAATTATAAAAAGTAGGATTAGAAACAAAAAAACACTAAAATGTGGGATTAATTAGTTTTTCAGCTACTTTATACTATAACCAGTAAATGAGGGATGAATATAGTAAAAACTGCAGCAATTAATAATTATTTACGAAGTAATTAGTATACAGCAAAAACAGGTAAATTAATTATTTACACATTATTATTTTTATATATCATCAAACTTATAGGTCATGAAAAATTGCCTTGTAAAAAAAATAGTTCGACTCAAAAAGCCTTGTAAGAATGTATGCAAATTCTCAGTTCGTTTATGAGATAGTCGTAACAGTACAAATGGAGGAAAAATTTTTTAGCAACGTTTCACGTATATTTTTTTGGAGCATTCGACATGCAAGTCATGCATGCGCACTCACATCCTCCACCGAGGTAAGATCGTAGTTGTTCTACCAACGCTAGCATGGTTGGCATGCGTGCCGCAAACCACGCTTTACGCCATCTGTAAAAGCTACTTCTATCAATATGTCTTGTTTGTTAAATATCAATAATTTTAATTATTTATTTAACTATAGCATAATATTTTGCCATGTCATATAAGAAAACACCTTAGATTTGTATTATTTTTTTGTACTACTTTCATCTATTCGCATGCATGCAACACTTTCAAATGTTATAATGTACCTTAAATTTTTAAAAAACAATTTTCTTGAAAAATTTAGAGAATAATTTAAGAGTGTAAATAATGATGTAACACCTCACTGACTGAATTTATTATGCAGAATAAATATTTTCATTTTGAGAATCAAACAATTACATAGACTATGATCACCCTAGGATAGTCTTGTACCCTGCCTCAAATTTTACTAAGAAAAAATTAGCCCTGAAAAATTGAATTAATAAGCTGAAGTCCTCTTTGAAAATTCCTCCTTCCAAATATCACTAAGATGTGAGGTTAATAAATTTTTCAGCTACTTTGTATATATGTTAAAAGGTAACATGGAGAAAACATTTAACAATATACATAAAGAAATGTTTTCTCCATTTTTCCAGTAGGAATAAGTCATATGTGGTGCTCTAAGAGAAGCAATGCTTTCAAAATATGGCATAAAATTGGCAACTGAAATGAAGTGTATTAACAATAGGTCCCAGGTTCTCTGTGCCTACCTGCATGTGCTTACAATAAAAAACATTATATCGGAAATTGTCAGCTAAGCTGCAGCTGTATGAGAAATGAAATTGGGGAGCCTGATAAATTTACAAACTGCAAATGTTCCTTTGTGACAGAAAGTGACAAAATGTATGTGAATTAAAATATTTTTATAAATATTTGAAAGCAAGCACTGTTCACTTATATTTTATTTTAAAAAATCCCTATTTCAGATGTGATTTCACGATGATCTATTTCATAATATAGTCAATATTGACATATTTCAATGTTTAGTAATACTGTAGGATTTGCATTAGTAAAAAAAAGTTAATGTTTAATTAAAAGTATCATATTTATATTAACACTTTCTTCTCAAGAAAAATAATGTGCAGTCCTTCTAGAGTTTATCTGAAGATATGCTGCAATAGTTGAACATATTATTGTAAAAGAATAATTCTAACATGATTCAGCTTCACAAATAACAAAAATTAGGATAGATGCAACCTTATTAGTAATATATTGATTTATCATGAATGAAATGACATTAAAATATTTGAAACAATAGAAAGTATAGAACAGGAAGTTATAAAAATAAGAAAATAATAATAACAATATCATATTTGATTTATCAAACAAGTAAAGAGCTTGAAAATACTATTAGCACCCTCAATAAAGTTAGTAAGGAGTTAAGTGTAAAATTGAGAAATTATTCTATTTAAATAACAGTATATTTTAAAGGCCAAATAATATTAAATAAATTCTTTAATCTTATATATTTATTATAACTGTAGGTTTTTACGAATTGCTCTAAATATACTGAAACTCTACATTTGCAACACTTAGAAATCAATTTATGACAACATTGAAAATTGTTTAAAATTGCCATTTATTTGGCAATTGAATATAATAAAATTCAAATAACTAATAAAATTCTAATAAAAATGTTTATACAGCCAATTAAGCATATTATCAGAAATAACAAAAAAATCTTCAGGTATTACTTATAGATTATATATATATAATTTCAACTACATGATATAAAACAAAGTTCAATCTAAGTTTTGTTTTTATACCTTTAAATGGTACATTTTTTGTACATAACAAAAAACAAATCACACTCCTAGCTGAGATGTGAGATATCAGAACATATAATATCATCTGCAGATTGTTAGAAAACTATAGTTTAGTGTCTTATAACTTTACTAAAATAGAAAGAAAGATGGGAAAATCTTTGGTACTCTGCCCTGATGACTTATACTGGCTTTTTTTGTATGATTTCAATTAATAATATTATAGAAGAATTCTAATATCCATAAGTACACTGAAAGAAATCTCTACTAGAGATAAGTCCACCAAAATTCAGGGACAGTAATTTAGATAATATTGAATAGAACTAAGTCCTCTCATATATGAGTAATTGTGATGTATTGGTTAATTAGCAATAATATTGTCTTTTTAAATTAGACTGAATCTGAAACCTAAAATACCTATGACATCACATAAAAGATTTCAATTAAAGTAAACTAGAAAGAGATGTTTCCTGACACATATGCTTAACTTGTTGTGTGTGTTGACAGTGTGGGTATGTGTACTCTGACTAAATCTAATGGTGATTGATTCAAGAAACTGTTATTTTTGTATTTAATAAAAGTAACATTATTATAAACATATGTCCTAGTATCAATTTATAGGAATAGGAATAATTTACATTTATTCTTATTTCTTAAGAAACATCTAGCTAATTACGGAAGTTCCGTAATTACGTGAAAAATATGGTAAAAACTATATACAGTATTTTTTGTAAAGATGTGTGTGTATATTTTGTACAATTCAAATATTCCTAGTATAAATGTCAATGCCAGATTTAATATATTCAACAAATAAACCAACAAATGATTCAAAAAATTACATAACTGCACATAAACGAGTTAAAAAAACCAAAAAAATTACTGGCTTATGAAATTATGTAAATTTCAAGAATCTAAAAACTTAAATAATTGTTATGGTCTATAAATATTAACAAAAATAAAGTGTCTACCGTTTGAAAGATTTTTAAATCCTGACATCTACTGAGCAAAGAAGTTTACACTTAAAGAAGTTTACTATTTTTTAACCTTCTACATACTCGTCATAGAGAAGTTAAATCATATTTTCCTATGTGTCATTGTTACGTACATAACAATATCTAGAGAAAATTTACCATCATTCTCTTGATTTTTGTCAGTTACAGCAGTGCTTCCTGTTTGTGACATGCCCTTAGACATTTCGTCCATCTTGCGTACCACTTATTCGTTATATCAATCACATAACACAAATAATAATTTTATTTACAAAACCCTTAACAACACATGAATTCACTACACTTTGAAATATAGTATAGAGTCTTTTTGAATGAAAAGTCGGTTTGTCCCATCTAATAACATTTCTAAAAATTTCAATAACACGACGTAAACGAAACGACTAATAAATGAAGTTGAATGAAGCATTACCGATGGTACAGATGATAAATAAAAAAATATATCTATGGTGTAAAAAAACACAAAAGATAAAAATTGGATTCGTTAAAAATGTACACTATTCAGTAGTGCCTTACAGTACCGTACTTGCCTATGAATTGAACAATTTTACTATTGTTATTTATAATTAATGCACTTAATGAGCTCATTATATTTCACATAATTACATTTATAATTGAACTCTTTTATTTTATAAACATGCAGAATATTGCTTCATACCTTGTAATTAATAATAAAAAATATTACGAATAAAATTTAAAATAAATTTTTTACATTTATAAAGTAGGTAGAATTAGATGAAGTATACAAATATATTAAATATTAGTGCAGTTGCCAGAATATGTAATTTGCTATTAAGAGTTCGAGCTTACCAGTAAATTAATCTCTATGTTCTTTGAAGTTGTATATTCAACAATCGGTAGTTCTAGTTTTGCAATTTGTTATTAAGTGGTTATATTATATTTGTCATAGTATTAAAAGACACAATTTGAATGATTAGATAAAAGAACCTTTAGGATTACTATTAGGCTATTAGCATAATGATAAAAGATTACAATGGGATCTCAGTATTGTAAATAAAATAATTATTTTGCAGTGTGAAGTGACGTTTTCTTTAGTGTAATAATTCAGAATGGAACATTTTGGCTTGTCTCATATTCTATATGAGCCAGATAAATATAGTCCGGATACTTTGGACTTACTGGCCGACGAAGAAGCGAGAGAATATTGGCTTAACACCTGCGAAAAGCTCGTAGAGAAATATGTTAATTTTGCATTAGCTAATACAGAGGACCCAACGGTTGAGATACGAGCTTTAAAATTTAAGACATGCTACGTGGAGGCGTTAAAAGAACTTAGAATTAATCCACTGTAAGTTGGCAGACCCTGTATTATTAGATAGGTATATAAAAATGCTTTTTTATATTTATATTAATTGCTAATTTATATTTTAGTGCTCATGGACAGTTAACCATAAGATTGCTTCTTGACATCAACGAAACATGCCTTCGTTCTCAGGGATTTTTTGACTTATGGAAACAACAAAAACAGTATGAAAATGAAGCTGCTCTAAATGCTCTTGCAGCAAGATTAGTAGAAATAGATGCATTGCCAGATGATCACCAAAAATGGACAGAAATATGTTGGGGAGTTCTCGCTGGTAAGAATACTGTATCATTAAAAACTTTTAGAAGATGCAAATATTAATTTGAATATTTTCACATATACCATAACAGTACAGATTACCAATTCATTTAATGTGACATCTAGTGAATTAAAAATTAACAACTTCATTATATATATAGGTAACATGTTTGACTGGGGTGCTCAAGCAGTAACTTCAATATTAAATTGTGGACTTCATGAAGCCCTACAAAAAATTCAAAAAAGGCCATGGTTATATGATGGCTTAGATAAATGGATTGAGAAACTTCAAGTAAGTTAAACAGCATGTTTAAGCACAGTTTGCTTTAATTAAATTAGAACATTGGAAACATTTTTTAAATAAAATCATAATATAAATAAACACCATTTCTTTTCAGAAAACTGTTCATCATTGTGCTGCTGTTTTTGTGGATAACAGTGGTGTAGATATTGTATTAGGTATTTTGCCTTTTGTGCGAGCATTATTATTAAGAGGCACTTCAGTTATACTTTGTGCTAACGAATGGCCTGCTTTAAACGATGTCACCAATGTTGAGCTAGAGGAAGTTCTTCAGCGAGCATCATTGATCTGCCCCATAATGGCAGCTGCCATGGCAACAGGAGATTTGGTTGTGAGGTCTAGTGGACAAAGAGGCCCTTGCCTTGATCTCAGAACAATTAGTGTAGGTAAGGCAAATCTGCAATATTGAAATGTGTATTTGTCATGTTACATAGTAATGCAATGCCTTTATATTTGTAGGACTTTGTACCGAAATGAAAATACGGGGAGTAGATTTAATAATTTTGGAAGGCATGGGAAGAGCTCTTCATACAAATTTAAATGCACATCTTGCTGTGGATTCCTTGAAGTTGGCTGTGGTTAAAAATGCATGGCTTGCACAGCGCTTAGGTGGACCATTATTTTCTGTCATTTTTATTTATGAAGATAAACCCACCTCAACAAACTGAATTTAAAAGTATAACATATAAATAGTGTTGCTACTTAAACCAGTCAGTAATTAATTTGGAATGACTGTCAGTAATTCATCATTTTGGTACAATGCAACATTGAAAATTGAAAATGTTTAATAAATCATGTTAATGCGATTACATTTTGGAATATATTGAGTGTTAAATTTAAATGACTTTTATTTAACTTTCTATATATATTTATAAATGGCCCCATATTACTAAACAAATATTATTTACATAGTAAAAATATAATCAAATATGGTAATAATAAAAAAGAAATGCATATATAAATTTGTTTTTATTTGAATAAACATGATAGTGTGAATCTAATACTTCAAATAAGAATCTTGATCACTTAACAGTTTAATCCTTAATTTTTTATGCTATAAAAATGTTAAGATATTAACAACTTATGTCATTTTACTGTACAACAAATCATTGACATGTACCTACTATAGAAGAAATGTACCTAAGTTCATAAATGATTTTAAAGTTAATTAATAGAAAGTTTCCACTCTTTACTTGCTACTATATCACTAAAGTCTTAAGGTTTCTTTTAACAAAAATCTACCATCTCTGTCATTTCATACAATCAATAACATATACAAAAAAATTGTCTTATGTAAAATATTGTTGACATCATTTAAATTAAGATCTATTCAGCCAAGCAATGACTTTGAATAATAAATATGCAATGCTTATTGCATAAGCAATTTTTTCTTTTTGTTGACGCTGTAGTTGTTCAGCTTCAATCGCCATAACGCGCCGATTCAGTTTGACAATTTGCCTTCTTAAGTGCACCATCTCTTCTGAAGCAGAGAGCCCTTCTCCATTACCCATTGGTGGTGTTGGATCTCTAAATATATATACATAGATTGGATCATGGGTAATATTGGTATATATTAATTAACTGACTGACAAAAACAAAACTATAAATCCAAATTATAATAATGCAGAGTAAACAAAGGGCTCAGTGACAAGACACTCCATTCACTGCTTTACATTTTTAAGTGACAAAATTCAATATATCACTCTCTTTTGCCATAACTCAACTCTCCCTGAGTTGAGTTAAATAATGATTAATAACACCATAATAGCCATATTTTTATAAAGCTGTGAAAATATGGATTTGTAAAAAATGCCAAAATTTTGTTATATTTTTTTAAGTACTTAATTGGTTGGTAATCTGTAAAATATATTATAATAGATGTTATTTTTGTTTGCCGTGCATATATTTACATTATAGTAATGTATATAATAAGAAGTGTATTTACACTTCTTATTATAATAGGTTTTAGGTCAGTTTTAGGTATTGTTGTGGTCCCCCTTGCCACAGTTTCAATCTTACAACTAGACTAGCCAGACACATTCATGTCTGGCCAGTCTAGTTGTTTAAAGATTATTTAGTTGTTAGAAGATATTACCTAAATTAAAGCTATACAGTTTATTAAGTACATATTGAATCTATGTTTAAATATTTACCTCAGAACAAGATGTGACTCAGTCATAGTTGATTCATTGAAGTGATCAGAGAGTGCATTAACCGATTTTACTCCATTTACGGAGTGTATCATTGAAACATTTCTTGGAGGTGAATTCAGAGGATCCATTGGATAATCATCTGCAGAAGGAAAGTAATGCTGGTCAAGGGTAATGACACGTGGGGGTGTGCTTACACGAACCATGCCTGGATCAGTTGGTAAAACAGCATTGTCTAATTGTATTTCACGTGGTGGGGCTTTAGTACCTATTAGACAAAATAAAAAATAAGGTAAATAAAAATGATTAATGTTTTAATAATCCACAAAAGTAGAATTAGTTTACAAAAATTAAAATAGAGCACACAGGTATATCAGACACCTTACAATTTCATTGTCAGGTCTAATACAATGTTATTTTAGATCCTTCTACCTAATATGTAATGACTTTGAAATTATAAGGGAATTAAGGAAGAAGCAGAAATAAATCACATCCTCTTTGCCTATCATACAATATGATAAAAGCAAAATTACTTTCTCATCAAAATATATAACACCTATTTGTAAAAACTAAAATATATTAAATGTTAACCTATATGTTGATCTTGACCCATAACAAGAATTCTCTCTGGCACTTTCATATCAAACTTTTCGTTTGCATAATCCCATCCAGAAACTTGTCCATTTGGAGTGTTTTCATCATCAAAAATATCTCCGTTTGCCTGAAAGTATACTTTGTAATAATTTTATATGAATAAATTTCTGAGATCTTTATATTATACAAAAGACTTATGGGCAGGTGATTTTTTTATTATAATAAAGTAGCAAAACCTTTCGAGACGTTATTTTATTATCATTACCGCAATTGAAGCGAGCGGGGGCGAAGCCCTATGCATACCTATATTAAAATACAATAAAATACCTTTATTCTCTGTGGCACCGTCATATTATGGCTTATTAGCCGAGTATATGATTCGTCGTTGTTAGATTGCATCGTACCCACAAATATGTATCGACTTCTAATAATTGGACATCAATAAGAGAAATCTGCCGGACCGAGGAGGATTTTATTTATTTATTTTTTTATGAAATTTAGTACAATTCAATAGTACACGGCTAAGATAATAATTTAAAATACGTAAGGATTATATTATTGTAAAATGTAATAATAAGATAGCTGTTAACTTACGGCCCCAAAACTAGTTAAACAAAAATAGTCAAAAGAAGATTTTGCTATTAAATGAATGAAATTGGGCTCAAATTCGGAATCACTGACAGTTTACAGATGACAAGATGACAACAGTAGCATTAATTTAATGTTCATCAATGACAAATGTAAATTGACAATAGTATGATTGACATTAGCATAGTAATCTATAAGAAAACATTTTTATTTAAATTATAGTATCGTAAATGAGAGGGGTAGAAACAATTTTAGAATTAAAGTTACATAAAAATTTTGCTTCATTAAAGTTAGAAGAAAGAAAACCGATATAAAGTAATTTGCATTGAAGAAGTATGAGTTAATACTGATTATATATGTAGTACTATTATTAGTTTATATACCAAATATACTTATAGATATTTTTTTGTATTCTTCTTGATGTGTGGACTGTCAATAGATAAGTTATATGGGATAAAGAGAAACAAAAATGTTTCAACAACATTTGTATAATAATAAGGATAACGGTTTTGTAAGCATTATGGTATTATTAAGTACTACGAGTAGGACAGACGTCTTTTCAAAATATCTCACATTTAATAAATATTTCATAAGGGGCATAATATTTGTGATTAGCTAACAGGTAAACTGTGATGAATATAATTTGCGGGGTAAATAGATACAAAACCAAGAAAGTTGGAAATTTTTATATTATATTACAGAAAAAATATTCAATCCTATGTGTAAGCCGTAAATGTGTTCTGTGGTCTACGTTACCCGACTGTCGTGTTCACCTGTCATTGGCTTGCAAGACTTTAAGATTACTTAGAAGTAAATAGGTGGATGATACTTCATTGAAACTGAAAATCTTATAAACGTAGATTTTTTCAATTAGAAATAATGACAAAATTTCGAGAATAATCCTCGTTAATTACTTTAGTTTCGTTTCCTCGTAGTATTAGATATCTTTTTTTTTTAATAAAAAATAACAATGAAAACCACCGGTGGAAAAATCTTTTTAATTATATTAGCTCACGTCTTATTCACATTTGCAACTAACATAGATTCTGTTAAACGAGAAGATAAAAAATCTAAAGGGGTAACAACATTTGTTAGCGCTAAATGGGAAGCAACTCCCATTGTATTGGAATTGGCAGAGTATTTATCTGCTGAAAGTACAGATTTGTTTTGGTCCTTTTTTAATGGTATTAACTCTCTTAAATCCAGTTTAGAAACTCTAGGTAAGATTATATCCATTTTATTAATAACAAAAAATAGACTTTCTATTGGAAACATGATTTGTAAAAGTATTGAATTAATAACTTATTTTGTGGATTGGGAATGTTGTACATTTTTAGAATAATATGTTTTGACATTTTAGAAACCGATAAGCATGTTTATGATACTTGCATTGGAGTAGCCAGCAGTCTGCTAGTGCCTGCACAGTTACGCATGGCCAAACTAGCACTTTCAATGCATTTAACATCACCTACAGTTCGGATGTTTCACCAAATTGCCTTACAAAATGGAGCAAAAGATACACCTTGTGATTCATTTGTTTCCATCGCATCTAAAAAAATATGTGATAATGATGTGTTAAGAGACACACTTAAATCATTGGCTCAGTATAATCTGGTAAGTTAATATTAAGTAAATAATTGAAAATAAGGCACTTAAACTCTTGGGATAAATTAAAATAAAATTTCCAAAACAATGTATAAAAATTCTTTAATAAACATTCTTTTCTAGGAAGAACATGGACTAGAAACATATTCACTTGATCATTATTATCCAAGCAGTGACAATAAAAGCCTAACAGCAATCTTGTACGGTGAACTTGGCATGTCAGACTTTGCTATAAAACATAAAATTTTATCAGGATATGCAGACAAAGGGTTAATCAATTATGTTGTCAGATGGAAAGTTAAGGTGATTGTGTGTATTATTTTGGTACTAAATAACATCCATAATTCAAATAAATTGTGTTAAATATTTTCAAATTTTACTAATTTTAGGCAAGAAGTAAACCTAAATTAAGATTATCTGGCTATGGGGTAGAATTACAATTAAAAAGTACAGAGTATAAGAGTCAAGATGATACCACTCCCAAAGAATCTGAAGATGGGGATGCTGCAACACCATCAGAGGAAGAAGATGAGAATGATCCTCAAAATCAGATAGATGGATTTAACTTTGGAAGACTTAAGTAAGTAGGCAATGGGGTTTTATACATAAAAATAATAAATAAAAAATATAAATAATAAATTATATTAAAAGTAAGAAAAATAATATTGTCAACTTTATTTTGAGTTTATGTTGGCATGAATAGCAAGTCTTGACTTCTTCAACTTCATCTTCATATGTTTCAGGCTTATGTACTAATACCAATTGTCAAACTGACTTATAATAATACCTCTATCAATTTGTCTTTTCACATAAACATTATATATAAGATTAGAACTGAGAAACTATTAGGAACTAATATCACAAGCCTGAGCTTTTAAGTGGTCAGACTTCATGTTAGTACTCAAAGGTCAAAATAATATAGTTGCTAAATTTTAGTGTGTGTTTGTGCACCCAGCAGGCACTTGGTGGGGGCAGGATACAGTGTGAAGCTAAAAAAATGTGTTTTAAGTTGAATATTAAACTAATGCTCTCATATAATATTTATAATTTTTATTAGAAATCTGTTCCCTGCATTACGGACTCCGCTAGAGCGGTTCCGTAGGCATTTATCTGAGATAAGTGAAGAGCTAGCACCGCTCAAAGTATGGCAGATGCAAGCGTTGAGCATGCAGGCGGCGGCGGCGGTGGCTGACGCGCACGATGCGGGTGGCGATGAGGCGTTAAAAGTTCTTACTTCTATTGCACAGAATTTTCCTATGCAGGTGTGTTAACTAGTTTCGTTTTATTGATTTGAATTTATGTAGGTATGGTATGAAACTATTTTTATAAAAATATATCTGCTGTTGTTGCTGGGTTCTGTAAAATTTTAATGGAATCGCAAAGACTGAATTTATTAATTCAACCTTTTTTTTTAAGTTAGCTTTATGCGAAAAAATTTTATAAATAAGAATAAAGATTTTCAAATATATACCTAAGACAGGGGTCGGCAAACTGCGGCTCGCGAGCCACATGCGGCTCTTTGGATGTGAAGCTGCGGCTCTTTAGTTTCATACGCAAATATTATTTATTTTATAAAAAAAAACATTTAAAAATCACAATAATACATAATTATCTAATAATGCCATATATATATGTATTTTATTAATTTGTGAAAAACTACTTATATATGAATAAATATAGATATTTTTTAGGAATATGAAAAAAATGAATCTATTTAAGATTAGTTTTTTATCAAAAAACCTTATTTATGAAAAAAAAAAGAAAAAAATTACCAAGAAAAAAATTTGTGGCTCTTTAAAAACTTTAAACTTTTCTAAATTGTAATTGCCTAAGAACGATCGTTTCTAATCAAGATGCTTTATGACACGTCGCAGAGTCTTGCTGAAAACACCGTTCTTGGCTATTGAACAAGGTGTTAATTATGAGGCTTGAGCTCCAGAATGGTATCTTGATTCACTTGTGCTGATGTTTTGATATCTATTTTACAAAATGGCTCAGTCACTCCTTCATAGATAATCTTCTGGGTTAGCCCACCAAACTCAGAGCCCAGTATACAAACATTTGACTTGACTTATAAAGTTTTTATTATATGTATAATTTTAAAAAAGTAGTAATAATATTACAAAAAAAGGACCAATAACTTCACAGTAACAATTCTTTAAAACTTGAACAGACGAAATCATTAATCCACGTTAACGTGCCCCGACCGTTCCGCGACGAAGTCCTATACAATCAGGATATATGGGCCTCAGCTCTCGGCCTTCGTCCGGCAGAGCCTTTGCTCCTTGTGTCTGGGGCGCAGTACGATGCAGAGGAGGTCGATGTTTTGGCGCTACTCACTGCATTGAGAGAGGATATTGGACCTATGAATACTTTGCACGCTTTAGGTAATTTTGTTTATTATGTACTTTAGGTTTTTTCTTTTTATTGCACATTTTATATTGGTTGTCAGAGCAATGAAATGAAAATATTAAATACTTCATTTCACCAAATGGTTATGGAAATGGTCGCGTTTATTTACATACACATGGTGTGCTATTGTGCTACTTCGTTGTGTATAGATAAAATTATTACTGCAAATCATTCCCACATCATTAATCTTTATTAATAATGGATAGGACTCACAGCTAAGCGTTTCAAGTGGCCATAGTAGCGCTAATAATTAATTTGTGTTGCAATATATAATAACTACATTCTTTAATACATACAGGATTATCCAAGAACTTCATCAACAAGCTCATGTCTCTCGAAGTAGGCGAGACACATACGTGGGAGGAATACGGCCTGGACATCCGCGACACTGCCATCGCTTGGCTCAATGACTTGGAGACCGATGATCGTTACAGACGCTGGCCGTCCTCATTCATGGAGATGCTGAGGCCCACTTACCCTGGCATGTTGAGGAACTTGAGACGGAATATTTATAATTATGTAAGGCTTAGAATAAATAACTGATCATTATTAATATGTGAAATATGAATAGTCACCAGTAAATTATTTCACCATAAGGTATATCTGTTTGAACATAATTTTGAAGCTCTTTCTTCTGATATCTTACTTGAACTAGCCCTTTCATCCATCACTTGAACTAGCGACTTTAATACCAATTTTGTCTGCCTTTGGAGGTTTTTGAAATTTTACCAAACCGAGTTGAAATCTGAATTTCAACTCGATTTCTCCAAGCGTTCCAGAGACAGACAGACAAGCAGACGGACAGTAAACTAATCTTATAAAGGATCCTTTTTTCCTTTAAAGGTATGGAACCCTAATAAAAATTTGTAACTTCAGCTCATATCACCTCTATTTTTAAATAATAGGTAATCATAGTAGATCCGACTTCTCCTGCATCAGCGCCTCCACTCAAGCTCGGCGAGACCCTCCTCAAGCACGCCACGCCCGTCCGAGTGGGGTTGGTGCTGGCGCCTAACAGTGCTGACGCTACACTCGCGGCGGCAGTGCGTAGCGCCTTCAACTATGTGGCGCAAGATAGGAATTCTAATAAGGAAGCGTTTTACTTCTTGACACAGGTATGAATCTATGATAAAACCAATTTAGTTGATATTTTAAGTTTACATTTTTATTTAATTTAAAAATGAAGCTGGAAAGCTTAAGCTGAAATCGAAAACCATTTCAAATTTTTTTGCCAACCATACCAGAGAAATACAAAAGCACATATAAATTTCTGCTGTAAGCTAAACCTAAAAAGGAAGAAAACGAACGAAGGAAGAGAAGCAGTCGATCGTATTATAAATGAAATAATGAAATGTTACTTTAAACTATTGATGCGATGATTTATCCATCGCATCGCATCACGATGGAAAATAAGTTGTAAAACAACAAGAAAATGATTGTTATGTCGTAACAACTAATCAACTTCCTAAATGTTACATTTACATATTTAGTTTTTGTGTTTCTATTGTTTAATAATGATTTATTTCTTGCAGCTTTTGTATTCATCACAAGAAGGTGAAGGTCTCACATTAGAACATATAAAGAAACATCTAAAAAAATACACAAGTTCTAATGCTAACTTGAATGAAATCATATCGGAAGATTCCGAATACAATTTTGGCAATCAATTGGCAGAAGAATTTGTCTCTAAATTGGGCACTAATAAATATCCACAGGTGAGATAAATTTTCTACATATTTTTTAAATATCGAATACTATTAAAATAATAATTACTCGGGTATTTTTCCTTTTGGTGTTTACGTGTCTTATCAAACATGGATGTTGAAAATCAGAAAGTGTTAAGTCACTACATTCCATTGCGTGTTGAGTAGCGAAATTAAAATATATATATATTGTTACTATTAATATAGGTGTTAGTCAACGGCGTCCCTCTCTGGGACGAGAGCCCGTCCCCAGTGACGTCATCGGTGGAGCTGCTAGAGGAAGCCTTAGTGACCGCACTCTCCCGACACACTGCGCGCCTCCAACGCGCGGTGTTCCGCGGCGACCTCGCCGATAGCGATGACGCTGTCGATTATATAATGAAACAGCCGCACATTATGCCGAGGTATTTTGAGAGTCTATACTATTGTATAGAATGAAAAACGGAAAATCCCGTTTTTCTTGGATTTGATGGGATTTCTACAAAATCACTATCCGAGGAACCTATATACAATGTCTTAGAATTTTACGACTAGTTATATTGGCTATATATAGATAGAATGGATTCAAAATTAAATATTTGTTTATTTCTATACATTCATTTTTTATGCAGTAAAAAAACTTCTATTTCGAACAGAAATAATTTTAGTACATTTTTTAAATTTTGTAACTATTCTGAATTTTTGGTGTCACTTGCATACGAAAGCGTGTCACTTGCGCGTCTGCAACGTACGGCGACCCCGGCAAGAACTAATTCATTACAAAATAATAAATAACAATATTTTCTAGTTGATTTCTCACAACAATGTCGTCATAGTTTTTCCCTAGCTAAATAACGTTTGTTAATGAAACTATACATTTTCAGGTTAAATCGCCGAGTATTAGCTTCTGAACCGTCACAATATTTAGACCTAGCGGGAGTTCCATCTTCAACAGAACTCTTCACTGAAGAGAAAGTGCATCGCTTATTCCATTTGACAGGTATGTACATCAGTTATAAGCTAAGGCACCGAAAACCTAAATGAAATTGTAAAAAACTTCGCGAATTAATATTTGTTATGAGACTGCATGATTTAAAATGTCTTTGTTTTATATATTTACCCAACAAATGGTCGGTTGTTAAACTTATTTTAATTAAATTTTTAGGTCGTGACGCATTAGCTACAGCATTGCCAATATTCAAATATTTCTCAAAGGGAGGTAAACCTGAGAAAATAACACACACTGTATGGGTTATTGGTGATCTTAACATGAAGGAATCTAGAGATCTATTG
This sequence comes from Heliconius aoede, assembly GCA_037355905.1. NCBI lineage: Eukaryota > Metazoa > Arthropoda > Insecta > Lepidoptera > Nymphalidae > Heliconius > Heliconius aoede. The sequence goes on along the minus strand of JBAIZZ010000173.1, from coordinate 658,917 downwards.
AAAAATGCTCTTGAATTCATGGTAAATTTTTGCTTACATATTTTCGTGTATGTTTTGTTCATCTGTCTGTCTGTGTATTATTTTAACACTATAAGTATAAATTTCAAAAAATTTACAATTGTTATTATATATATTAATTTTACTATTATAAAACATTGTCGTATCGTGTGGACTAAATCAAAATAATGTAAATATTAAATTAAAATATAAGAAACATAATTTGAACGTTTTCTAGAAAGAAACGCGAGGGGTTCGTATAGCGTTTATACCCAACGTAGATGGTTCAGGAGCAGACCAGTCTCTTAATAAAGTAGTGTTGGCGGCGCTGGTCGCGCTTGAGCCCGCACCCGCCACCGCCTACGCATTGCGACTGCTCAACAACGAGGGGTGCCATAAGAGGGAGGACTGCGAGATATTGGTGACTATATAGTATATGTATAGTTATGATTTTGTACATACATTATTGTCCATTTGGCAAGACTCTTTTTAGTAAGAATTTGTGAAGATATCGAACTCAAATTAATATCAACAATATAGGTCCCTTAAATTCTATGTTTTAGAATTCTCATGTATCGTATAAAATTCGCTTAGTCACAAATAATAGCCAATTTATGTATAAAAAGTACCACAATACATTAGAAAATGTAGAAATTAAAAGAATGTGAAAAAATCCATTATTTTTTTGCGTTCTATGTACGTTATTCGATTATTAATGTTGAGTCCAGTTGTGGCGCTGCACAAAATGTGACTGTACACCGACTGGTTGTGGGTTCGACACACAATATTTCATTCCCCATTTAAGGAAATGAAATATTGTGTGCAGGATATAGCGTGAAGTTGAAATGAAATGTACATAACAATGAAGAAGTGAAATGCTCCTAATAGTCATTGTCCAGTCCACATTATGTGCTACTGTAATATAGATATTACATGCCATTTTTACTACTAATTAATAAATTATCATACACAAAATTATATGTTTTTGAATATGCATATTTTTGTTAGGTATTATATGATATTTAAAATAACTCAATTCATTGTTTCTCAGCCGGAAATAGTCCCAGAACTAAACAAATACGAGTGGGTGCTGAAGGCGACGCGCGTGCTGTGCGCGCGCAGCATGCGTCTGCGTGCGTCCGAACGCGCGGTCGTGCACAACGCGCGTCTCATTGGACCCTTTAACCAGGGCGAGACTTTCTCTTTGGAGGATTTTGTGTTGCTTGAAAGGTAGAATTTTTTTATGTTTTTTGTTTATTTCAACGTAAGGGGAGTTTTTATATAGATCTTTGAAAATTAAGGTTCTTAAAATGAGATTTTTCTCCAAGTAAAATCTGCTACACAAACATCCAGTGAAATATTTTTTGATACTCCTATTATATATCCTTAATTAATTGTTGCTTCTATGGAACCCTTTATGGATAAATCTGACTTGCGCTTAGCCATTTTTTTATATTTGCGTGTTTAAACTTGCATACGAATATTAACCTTAAATCTCTACCGTTATAATTATCACATGTCTTATAAATATAATTGATTACAGATACAGCAATCAAGTATATGGAGATAAACTTTCAGAGTTACTCAATAAAAAAAAGACTGTTACTAATGATATTTTAGATGATGATGGTAAATTATATTTTATTTTATATTCTTTTATACTCAATATGATTAAATAATTTATATCTTTAGCGTCACGCTGTGTCCCGCATATAGCAGGGTAGACAGAGGTTACCTTTTGTAAGGTTTTCTATTTTCTAAATAGAGAACGGAGATTTCGGGATATTGCGTATAGAGTGATGGAATTTAACGCCGCACTTTGCTTTGCCTCCTAACAAGAGTGAAAAAAGGAAATTAATTGTTTCCCCTGAATCGAAACCAAAATTGCAGTCAGAACACACTGCGTCACAACAGCTTAATTTTATTATAAACTTACACTAATTTTTTTACTTATATTTATATAATTTTTTAAAATCATTAATATAGATGATGAAGCTGAGCTATCTACAGAAAAGTATCTTAAAGTGATATCAGTACTAGCAGCACGTAGCCCTCGCGCCCGCACTCCTTTGCCCTCAGGTCTGCGTACGGAACACTCTGTTGTAGACCTACCTCCCATATATAAAGATGAAGCTGCTGTTGAAGTGAGTTAGTTATAGATATTATTATTTTAAGAAATAGTTTTAAATGTTATTTAATGTTTTTTTACTTTAATATAACTCTCTTGTTGTCCAAAATGTGTAGTATTTGCTAGATTTTGTGTACGGTTTTAGATAGTAGCGGTAGTGGACTCGGCTTCGACGGCGGCTCAGCGTTTAGCGCCTTTACTGCTAGTGTTGCGACGCGTCGTCAATTGTCGGCTGCGGCTCTTCCTCAATCCACAGGATAAGAACTCAGATATGCCACTTAAGAAGTATTCTTAATTTAATTGTGTACTAAATTAATTTGTCGTATATTTTAGGAATAATAAAACATTTTTGTTAATTTCTATTATATTAACTTATTTAGTGTAATGCTTATGTTAATTGTAATCTATTGTTTTGTCATTTCTATAAATTGGTTAATGTGGTAAAATACTCATAACTTAAAATCATCATAATAATTAAAAATAAATAAAGTAGATTTAGAGTTCTTAAAAATGATCTTTCCCATTCAGCTTCTACCGCTACGTCCTGGAACCGGAGCTGCAGTTCGGGCCGCATGGGTCGCAGAGTGCGGGTGCGGCGGCCCGCTTCTCGCGCCTACCACACGCGCCGCTGCTGTCGCTCGAGCTGCGCACGCCCGCCAACTGGCTCGTGGAGTGCGTCAAGTCCGTATATGACCTCGACAACATACGCCTCGCTGATGTTGATTCTGTTGTTCATAGGTAAGTTTATGATCTTATGTTGTTGGCATGGTTTTTTCTTTTCCAATAATAAGTAAAGATTTTTTTAGTATTTTTTTTTATTTACTATCAATTATTTGTTACATTTATATTTTTATAATACCTAGACACTACAAAAAACACGTTAGTGTAGCTTGAGCGCCGTACAAATAAAAACCATCACCAAACAATATTTAATTTAATGTATGAGGCCGTCGTGTCGCAGCGGGCCAGGCTGTGACTGAAATGCGACGGTTGTGGAAGGTTCCCCACTCCAGGAAATGAAATATTCATTACGTTCATATCTCCATTTCTTCGCTTTGGTGTCGAGGCAATGGGCAGTGTTGATTTCTGCCACTTAATAAGCAACGCCTCTAGAATTCGGCAGAAAGGGGGGAACGGAGTGTCTTAACACTAGGTTCCCTCTGTCTACCTAGTCTTGTGCGGGATACAGCGTGAAGTTGAATTTAATGTATACAGTGTTATTTAACTATTAGAAAGTACCTTTTTTTCTTTTCTACAAGAATGAAGGAATTAACTTACCTTTGCATACTTATTTATATACTGTATTCTATTACTTTATTTCCTAATAGTGAATTCGAACTCGAATACCTGTTACTCGAGGGTCACGCGTGGGACACGTCACTAGGCACACCGCCGCGCGGCCTCCAGCTGGTGCTGGGCACGCGCGTGGCGCCTGACACCGTTGACACCATAGTGATGGCAAACCTCGGCTACTTCCAACTGAAGGCCAACCCTGGCGCCTGGACGCTGCGCCTCAGGCCAGGCCGTTCGGACGAGATCTATGAGATTGTTGGGTATGTTGACTATTTACTTTATGTTTTGTTTTTTTTAGCTCCACGCTGTATCTCGCATATAGGATGGCGAAGGGACCCTGGGAACATATTGGTAATACTTTTCTTTCACATTTCAAAAAGGGAAAAAAAATAACCTAAACTTGTGTCGCAAGTCCTCCCACATACTGCTTTATGCTCCTCTCGCAAACATGATCAATCCATGTAATTCTAAGGAATTCCTTTGAGTAAACTAAAACACAATGGTTCTGTAATCCATAAAATTTTTAAACTTTAAAATATTTTTTTAGCGTGACTGTAACGCAATGTTTGTGGGTCCGATTACCAATCGGAGGAAAAAAATATTATTCATCAATATTTTTTGCTCTGCTACGAAGGCGTACGAAGCCACGCCACTCAATACGCAATGCTTCGCAAATTCACCTGAAAGTGTGGAACGGAATGTATTGACACTAAGTTCCCTCTGCTTACGCTGCTATACGCGGGGTACAGCGAGAAGCTGAAAAAAAAATACAATTTGAAATTAAATTTGTGATTGATTGCCAGACATGAAAACACCGACACGCCATCAGGATCTCAAGATATCCAAGTGCTCATGAGCTCGTTCCGCAGTCACGTAATCAAATTGCGGGTCAGCAAGAAACCAAACAAGCAACATCTAGATCTGCTCGTGGAAAATGATGAAAAGAACTCTGGTGGCATTTGGAATTCTATTGCAAGGTTGGTTTTATTTTTATATGCTTATAATAGTGTTACTTTCGTGGGATATTTTCGTACAGACTCTGCTAATTATTGAACACTTTTTCTGAAAAGGCAAAAAGTTGGGGATGGTAAGATCCTAAAGTAAAGTTAGGTAGTCCTAAGGGAAGCTGGATGCAGAATTTTAGTTTTTAAGAATGATAGCTATATTATTGAAGATTATTTTTATATTTGACAAATGGAATAGAAAATGAAAAATATATTTGTAAATATTTACTTTTTGATTGTAAGCTTAGGGGTGAAATCAAATTTTTGTTTCTGTCCTCCTATTTTATATTAGAAAACGTAGAAAACTCGACAAAACACAAACAGAATTTATAAAGTCAATGTTATTAAATTTTAAATTGTCTTTTAAATAGTTCATTCGGCGGCGGTGACGAGCAAGAAGCACAAGATGAAACGATCAACGTGTTCTCCGTAGCATCTGGACATCTTTACGAGAGGTTCCTGCGTATTATGATGTTGTCGGTGCTTAAACACACTAAATCGCCAGTTAAGTTCTGGTTCTTGAAGAATTATTTGAGTCCTTCCTTAAAGGTGAGTGGGTATTGGAGACGCTGAAAATCTGTTAAAGTGAAAATTATCAATTTTGTTCAAATCTCCTTACTCATCATATTATATTCCTTCTTTTTTTTCTAACATTTTTTAAAAAATTGATATAACTTTTTTATTTATGCTTCTTATGACAAATAAACTAAACACTGAACGTTAAGGCAAGCTTATCGCAATTTAATACTGAGCTATTTCTGAGATTAGCGTGCACAAACGTACAGACACAAAAATTAAGAAAGTTATTGGGTTCTAAATATAAAAATAATAGTTTTTTAATAAATACTATATGAAAAGACAGCAAACAGTTATATTTTTGTTAAATGTAACATTGATGTTTATTTTCAGGACATACTACCCTACATGGCCGAGGAATATGGTTTCTCGTACGAACTAGTACAGTACCAGTGGCCGCGCTGGCTGCAACGGCAGCGCGACCGCCAGCGCACCATATGGGGGTACAAGATTCTCTTCCTTGATGTGCTTTTCCCTCTGCATGTTAAGAAGATTATTTTTGTTGATGCTGATCAGGTAATTTAGGAGAATATTGTTATAAAGTACAAATTACAAATATTAAAAATTTTGTATATAATTTGTTGTCAAATTAATAAAATATACATAAAAAAAGTAAAATAATGACTTTTTTATTTTTTTTAGCATATCTTGAAATTTTTAAGTTATAGACGACGACTGTAGAACTTCGCTTATATTCGTATGTATTTGATCTGACAAAACTATATTATTACAGATTGTGCGTGCAGATTTGAAGGAGTTAGTTGAATTTGATCTAGGCGGAGCACCCTACGGATACACCCCTTTCTGCGATAGTAGGAAGGAAATGGAAGGATTTCGGTAATTAATATAAAATATAGATATTTAAAATAAAAACATGATCTGACCAACTATAATTATTATAACTGGCGTTTTTTCTTTATCCTAAAATTTGGTTGTATGACTGCGCAGATTGATTTTAGATATTTTCTTACTTTTAATTATTTTCTTCCCTAGTGAACAAAGTTCAGAAAGCGTAATTTCAGTGCGGCCACGACTCATTGACCGCACTGCACATATAAATTGTACAATACAATTTCACAACAATACAAACATGTGATTGTTTCCCAGGTTCTGGAAGCAGGGCTACTGGCGCAATCACCTGCAAGGGCGCAGCTACCACATCAGCGCGCTGTACGTGGTGGACCTCAAGAGGTTCCGTCGCATCGCCGCCGGCGATCGCCTGCGCGGACAGTATCAAGCACTGAGCCAGGACCCTAACAGTTTGTCTAATTTGGGTATGTTTTTCTTATTTCTTTTCACAACACCGAATTAAACATATAGAAAAGTAGGAGAAGATATTTAGAGTTAAAAACCCTTGTTCTGCATTTACCGTTCAATTTTTGGGCCAAGTTGCGGGTTAAGTGTTTTTCATTAGAAAGAACTATTTTTATTACTGATTTTCGCATTTTTTTTATTAACTACATAATATGTTAAATAACTAATATATTTAAGTACATTTTATATTTATCCTGTAATTACATATTTGAGAAATATTTAACTTATTTCACATATGGTTTAATATTTACAGACCAAGATTTGCCAAATAATATGATTCATCAAGTGGCTATAAAGTCGCTACCGCAAGAGTGGCTCTGGTGTGAGACCTGGTGCGATAATAACTCCAAGACATACGCCAAAACTATTGATTTGGTGAGGCTATCCAGATTTTATAAGCTTTATGTTCTATAATATTACTTTTCTAGTAGTATACTTTGGCAGAATTCTACTGTCTCCGATTCACACTGAAGGTAATAAAATATTTAACATTTTCACTCGCTCTGGTAACACGCTATGCCTCTTGTACTCGGCGGAAAGTGGGGTACTTAGCATGATATTTTTCGTTTCTACATTATTTTGTTACTATTGTGTATTTTTTATTTTGTTGTAACGAACGTACTTGAATGTCTTAATAAATACATTGTTTATCACTTATAAACGCTATAATAACACAATAGGAATAAAATTAACATACTAAATCATTTGACTGTAATATAAGTTTTAATATTGCAGTGCAATAATCCAATGACAAAAGAAGCTAAGCTGTCCGCAGCCATGCGCATCGTGCCCGAGTGGCGTCTCTACGATGAGGAGGTGCGCGCGTTGCAAGCGCGCGTGCGTCGCGGCCTCTACCAACACGCCGACAGCGACGAGGTAACTGTTACAGTATGGCCGGCGAGTCGTGTCCCCCGTCATCGATTATACCGTACATACTATTGGCGCTCTGTTCTCTACATTAAGGCCAAAGCATTAAACTAACATAAAACGCCACCATAGTTTAAAAATTGAATTGTAATAATTTTAAATTATTTTGAATATTTTTAAAGTGTTATTCAAAACTCATGGGGCAAAACTTTTTTTAAACAACAAATAGAACTTTTAATGTGGTGGGACTTAAACCTGTGCTTCATAGACGGTTTCCAATATTTATAATTTAATTTAAATTTATTGATATTCAATAATTTTTATATTTTGTTATTGTCCAGGAAATTGATAGTCACCACAACGAAGAAATTGTTGGAACAAAAAATCAGCCTAAGGGTAAGTACTAAAGCAAGTTTGGAAAATTTTGTCAAATTTTAAATAATCTATAAGTTGTGGCGCATATTCGGAATTCGGATTCGGATTGACGATGATGACGGAAAAAAATGATTATTAAAAAAAATGGATTATGTTTGCCAAGACATAAAACCAGCAAACAGTAGGCTGTCGTCGCGCAGTAGCATAAACGCGATGTTTGTGTGTCCGATTTCCACTTGATCAATTATCACTTATTAATATTTTGATTTTAGCATTCTGGTAACAAAGGAAAAGTACGGCGTTGATTTCAGGAAAGTAGGGAATGGAGTGTCTTAAAACTATGTTCCCTCTGCCTGCTTCATGCAGGATTAAACAGGAAAATTAAACAGTATAAATATGCTACAAACATATTTAATGTTATTGTTAAAGCTATTGGTACAAAAATATGACAAATCATAAGTTTCAAACTTAAAAATGGTTAACTATTTAGCAAACTTCTTTTTTTTTCAGATAAGGAACACTCGCATACGGAGTTATGATTAGAACAAATCTCTTCTATTCTAACATAAATTTTGTAATTCCAATTTAGGTTGTATGTTTATAGGGAAATGCTCTCCGTGAATTTACAACTGTGTGTGCTCATAATTAAACTTTACTATAGTTTAAATCAATTGCATTACTCTATTTTGTAAATAATGTTCTTTAATCATATTTTTTTTCGTCATTTTCGCACTTATTTCTAATAACTGTCGGCGGTACTGTCCTAACATGGAATAATTAAAATAGTGTTTTTTAAAATTAAATCCATTTTGAAAAAACAAATGTTCTAGTAGGTAATTTAATAGTATCGCAAACTTAATCAAACAATTATTATTTTGATAATAAAGAAATTTAAGTACCATCGACAAATAAAATAAAAAATCCCAGTGTTATGGACCAATTAGATTTTTTTTGTTCACAATTTGTATAATATATTTTTTTATATAAAATGCTTAAGAGAAAGTGATTATTAGACCATTCGAGAGCAATATGTACGATATGTACGTAATAAGTGTCTGAATGTAGTTTTTTTTCAGTTCTATTGTTTTTCTTTACGTTAGTATATATTTTTATTCTACCTATATTGTTCTACTTGCGTGCATATATATTTTTTATGTAAAATAAATTTTGAGCTGTGAAGATATTTTTTACTTAATTTGTATTATTAAAAGATATAAAATGCTTTTAATCGATTAAAGACTATCTTCAATGGATCTCCTTTACAGCGCATACTCGTTTTATATAAAATAAGCTACTAGTATGAACTCGTTACTACGTTAAATAATTTTGCAATAGATCGAGTTGGAAAAATAATATGGAAAAAATTGTGAATAAAAATTTTAAGATATTAAGTCTTTTTATTTATTGTACAATATCCTCATCTTATTGCTTTTCAGTTGTTAGGAATTTTAATTGGACTCTATAGGTAACTAACTACATTTATCGAGACCTCACGTGTGACGTAAAACACGCGTTTTCAATTTTAAACTATAGGACCATCAGGATATGATTGAGAAACTAAGTATAAAGGAGTTAAAAATAAAATTAATACTAGGATCCGCCACATGGTGTGCATATGTTTTCGCAAAAAATTATTTTTGAAAAATGTGTTGTTTTCGCAAAATAACACACTTGACCAGTAAGTTTCGCTTTGCACAGCTTAATAATATATTTCTATTCAAAGGGGACAGGGTTAATATTTAAAAAACACTCATTTAAGTACAGATTTATTTACATTTAAACACTGATATTATTGGAACCTCCTACTCTATTAAACATTATTCCTATGCGTTGTAGTAATTATCAACCACTACACCTATTCGCTACAAGTTTATATTTCTTTAGTAACTTTGAATAATTTAATAACTTATATACATATTTAAATAAGCAAAATATATATAATAGGTAATAAATTTACACAGTTTTATTGTCAATAATGAAATGACTACACAATATAAAATTTATAAGAAATATAATAAGTAATTAATTCATTGCTTACTAAAGTGAGGTGAAAGTTCAGTTATTTAAAAAAAAATATTCATATATATATAGCTTAAAAAATATTTTACATATTAATTGAAATTATTTATATAAATTAGTTGAATTTGAAATAGGCATAAAAATATCATAATATTAACTAGGATTAATTATCTGTGGATATTCGCAAAATTCATGAAGTAATTCGATAAAAAAGATTTGAGTAATATTTAGATTTTCTAGAGCTTCGTAAACAATATTAAGTTCCACTATGACAAAGTATCGTATAATAGAGGTCAATTAAATTAGAAAATTCGTGTAATATTAAATATTAATTCTATATACGTCTATTAGGTAAATATTAATATACATTTTAACTTTTTATGACAAAATGTATGAATATAGATTCGATCCCTACTCGGCAGAATAATTTAATTTTATTATCTTGCTCTGGAATAGCAGCGTGTGTGAGTTCGTCACCCAACTATGTCTCGAAATCGGGCGAAAAACTGGGTGTATTGACACACGAGCTTAACTCTGCCCACTTTGTTGGATGCGAAAAATGAAAGTAGAACTAAAAAAAATACATTTGTAATTTATTTAAGAATACAACAGATATCGATTGACAGACGAATAATTAAATTCAAAAAAATATAAATTGTGCAATTTGTCACAGGAAAACTATATCTACCATTATTATCCTATTCTATAGTGCTAATTGCACAATATTAGATGGAAAAGCTTAACACATTTAAATGACTAGCCTGCAAATTGTACCTGGAGAGTAAATTGTCTTTGGCATATTATTTGTATCAGTTAGACAAATATTACATATTAACGAGAAACTTATTATATATTCCATATATTTCTTCAAATAATAGCGCTATTATATCATAAAACAATATATTGGTACAGGATAATCCTTTCTTGTTACATTTTTTTTAATACACCTGTGTAATTAAATCTTAAGAAATTTTACATGATGCAAAAAATATTTATATGAACTACATACATAACCGTATTCATCATGAACGTCCATAGATTTTAATTTTTTTTATTTATATCTATTATATATAAATTACGTGTCACGTTGTAAGTCCCCGATGGACTCCCTAAACTACTGAACCGATTTTAATCAAATTTGCACACTGTGTGCAGTTTGATTCAAATTGAAAGATAGGATAGCTCAATTTATATTAATACTTTATTACAAATTATTTTTTTGTTATTGACATTAATTATAACAGCCATTTTGGATTATCTGTTAGCTTCAAACGATTCTAAACAGATGAAGCATGAAGCAGAGGAGCATCTGCTTATTGTATGGAAATAGGTAAGGAAGAAGGAACAAAATCTTCATATCATTATCAATACATAATAAAAAACCAAGTCACTTTCCGCTGTCTGTGCCTGTGTATGCTTAGATATTTAAAACTACGCAACGTAATATATTTTGATGCGGTTTTTTTAAGAAGATAAATTAGTTTCAGAATAAAGTTTATATGTATAATAACATCCGGTATGTAGTAGAGCAATGTTGTTATTTGTCTTACAATGTTGTTTTCTCAATAGAAGTCTTAAGTGATTTGCAAACGTATATTAAATATATTATTATTAAAACACGAACGTAGTTCAGTGTATTAATTAATGTATAAGTGTATAAATTACTTTTGTAATATATTATAACAAAAATTGTTAATTAACGAGCAGTGTTGCGTGTCATAAACTTAAAATTATTTTTGTTATTAGTATATTTAAGGTTCAAATCAATTCAATAGTGAAGGTTATAGAGTGGAGATACAAGGTGATTAATAACTATGGTACATAAATAGTACTGAGGGTCTAGTTGCAGTAGTGGTCCTCGGTGGTGACGCGGCATAGCTGGCAGTCGACGCGGCAGCACCAGTGGTAGCGGCAGCGGCAGCGCTCGAGGCGCGCCGCCCGCACCGCGCGTCGCCCGCGTCCGCAGCACAGCCGCCCGCACCCGCCCGCGCCCTGCCCCAGCGACACGTTGCACTTCCTGTCAGACGTGCACACTCCTTAATACTTAAGCTAACCAGGATCCAGATATTTAGAATAATGGTTAATTAGTGAATTAGACACAAGAACAAGATGGAACGTTGTGCTGTCGTGTACAATAACTGGTGCTCTCCATCTTTCTGCGATAATCGTATACCAATCTACATCTATTTGTACGGCAAACACAGCCCATGTAAATCTCTGACTTAAAAGAAAGACTTGCCCATACAATCAGTACTTCATAATTTCTTACCTGCCGTGAGTGCCGAGCGAGCCGGCGGCGGGGTCGGGCTCGCAGTAGTCGGGGCTGGGCGTGACGTAGCGAAGGCGGGCGTGCGCGCGGCGCAGCGGGCGGGAGGCGCGCGCGGGCACGGCGGCGGCGCGGCCTGCCTCGCGCGCCAGCGCGGCACCGGCTCGCGACAGCGCCGTGAGCGCGCGCCAGCACGTGCGCACCGAGCACGACCCCGACACCCCGTGGCACGTGCACTTGGTGCGCATGCCTTGCGACACCACCTGTCACATAAAAACCTTTGAACTACATGGGTTTTGTCTGTCTGAAAATTTTTTTTTAAACAAAATTAAGCAATATATTGGTCTAACTTCGTTTTGCGTAAAGATCTACTCCACATATTACACTTCCTAGAGTCGCTCGAAACCAATTTTGTAACTTTAAGGTTTTCGTTTTATATTTAAAATTATATTTAGTTACTATGTCGTTTTTAACTCATTTTCTTTGTAGAATTAAAATTAATCAAATATTATTAAGGTATTAAAATAAAGTTTTGAAAGTAAGGCTTTATAAATTATTACAACCCCTAGAGCCCTCCAGTCACATAGGAACATAAGTAATATTCTTTGATACCCTGGACGTATAACTTACGTAACACCTGCTTATTGTTAGTTTAGAATCTAGAGTTCACTTTTTCTTTTACCAAAACTTAATTCAAGAGTGGGTTTTCAATTATTTCATTAAGACAGCTCAAGGACCGTCGTGGCGCAGGAGCATATGTGTATGAAGCGATAGATTGTGCAGCGGTTGTGTTTGCGAGAAATGAAATAATTAAAATTTTTATTTCCTCGCTCTAGTGTCGAGGCAAAACGCGGCGTTGACTTCCGCCACTCAACATTTAATGCTTCCAGAAATCGGAGGCATTAAATGTTGAGTGGTGGGTAAAAAGTAAAAATAGGGACCGGAGTGTTTTACACTCCTAAGTTTTCTCTTTTTGGAAGATTTAAAATTAAAAATGGCAATATTTTTCATTTTTGATCCATAATGAAGAAAACATTACTTTAATAAATTTTAGCATATTTCACCGAGCTAGATGAACTCATGTGTTTATATTCACAATATGTTTTGAAAATACAGAAGTATATGTAATTTGATAAATTATACCATCCCATAGTAGACGTAATAGTCGTATCCATAGTGGTTTGCTCCATAAACCGGACAAGCGCGAGTCGGGCTCGCCCAGGGCTTTGAGCTTTTTCTCAAATCAAGCTTAGCTTAGCCAGAGGCCTTTATGTCCATCACCTCACTTGAACTAGCGACTTTCATATCAAATTTTACCCCCTTTTAAGGCTATTATTATTAAGGATTTAATCACAAATATAGATTTTCAGATTTCAGATATGTGTTATATTAATTTATTATTTTATTATAGATATTTATTTTCAGATTGTTTCTGAGGCCGTCGTGGCACATCGGCACAAGGGTGTGACTAAAACGGTTGTGGGTTCGATCCCCACTCGAGGAAGTGAATTATTTATTTACGTTTATATTTCCATTTCTTCGCCTTGGTGTAGAAGCAAAGTGGGGAGTGAAGTTCTGCCACTCAACACGCAATGCCTTCAGAATATTTTCCTTTTTTTTCCTTAAGAGTTAAGGAACCCTAAAAAAAAGTAAAAGAAAATAATAAGAATAATGTAAACAATACCTTTCTTCCAAATCGGCTGTTCACGAGGTTAGCAGAAGCAATGAGAGGTCGTAGATGTTGCAGACGAGTGTGAAGGTCCACTTGCGGGTCGAAGCGAGGGTCGTCGGCCGCCATTCGGTATTCAATGTTTCGATATTCTTTATCGTTATCTTCATAATCGTATCTAAAAATTTTTTTATTTTTATATATTTTTTTATTATATTAATCTTTTAATTGCTTAAGATAGGCAAAATATTTATTATCCCTTATCCATTTCCTTTTTCACAGGCATTACGTAGGTACTTGTTTATTGACTGAACACAATCTCGCACTCTTTTAAATCATTCTGAAATTCTCTTATTTTACAGACATATGTAAATGCACATCTTTGAAACTTTTGAACAATAATAATAAAGAAACTTCTTATTACAAAAATATTTCTGTGTTAGGTTAATAAATACAAGCAATAAATTTATAACCTGTACCTACCTATTGCCCTTCAAATTTAACCCTATGTCTAAAACTATCTGTCACTTTCGAAACACGAAGGAGAAATTGCAGATTGTCAAATAATTCAAACATCAACCTAGTTCTAAATCTTTTTCGTGTAGGCCTCCCTCTTCGCGGAGAGCGTGGGAGACGCTTCCTTCCTTTCCTGGCCTTCCTCCTCGGCGCCGCGCTCGTGTTGGCCGGCGCTGGCTGATCATCCACCAGAATCACCACAGGTGGCGCTGTAGTCGGTTCTGACGTCGTTAACTTTTCTGTGGTAGTTTCGAAGTCGATAATTTCATCTTCTATCCTACCATCACGCACGTCTATTTCATGTGCATCCAAAAACTGTTTAGCGAATCTGTCAATTTAATTAATTAAAGCAGTTACTGAAACGTCGTTCGCGAAATGTAATTAAGTCGCAACAACAACAGTCGCGTTCGTAAACTGTAATTAAGTAGTGAAATAAAAAAGCGCGGCGTTTATTTACACCATTCAACACGCAAATGCTCCCAGAGCTCGGCGGAAAATTAGAAACGGAGTGTCTAAACAGTAGGTTTCCTCTGCCTACCCTGCTGTGTGCGGGATACAGCGTGACGCTAAAAAGAAATATAAAATTAGAAATGATCATGTAAGTATTCTCACCTCTCAGCCCATTGATAGTTGTCCCCGCATCCACCCCACTTGAACCTCGCCTGCGGCTCGGGCGTCACGGCTTGCCGCGGCGGGCGCGGAGGCGCGCGCGGCGGCGCGGCGCACGAGCACGCAGCGAGCGCACCCGCAGCGCACGCCCGCGCCACCGACCACGCGAGCGCCGCTGCTGACATCGCGTACACGTACGCTTGTTCACGAGTACCTATAAATTAATTAGTTTAAAGGAAATATTTTCGTGATAAAGTTGAAATTCGTCTATTTGTAGAGTCTTTTTGTATTGTGAGATATATATTAGAAAAGAAATCGAAAAGAAAATAACGTAAATTCATAAATTCCATCACGGTGGAGATGTAGAGCTCCTGACTGTAAACTGTTCTTTGTTCTGCCACTCAAGACGCAACGACTCGAAAATTGAACAGAAATTGGGAAACAGAGGGTCTTTACACTAGGTTCCCTCTACCTCTACCTAACCTAACTTATTACTAACATACGTAGGTATAGTTATAGCTTAAAGCTAAAAATAGTGATTTAAAAGACCAGGCCTATTATTTCGTTATTTTTTTAAGCTTCACGCTGTATCCCGCATACAGCAGGATAGGAAAAGGGAACCTAATGTTGAGACACTCCGTTTCTCGCTTTCGGCCAAATTCTGAACGCATTGCCTGTTAAGTGGCGGAACTCAACGCCGCGCTTTGCCTCGATACTGGTGTCGAGCCAAAGCGCGGCGGCGGCAATATTTATTTAAGTTATAGGCATAACATAGGTAAAGTTTCACAATTTTATAGGTTAAATAAAAATTATTACTATATATTATTATTAGCTTCACGCTATATCCCGCACACAGCAGGGTAGGCAGAGGGAACCTCGGTGTTAAGACACTCTGTTCCACACTTTCTGCCGAATTCTGGAGGCATTGCGTGTTGAGTGGCAGAACTCAACGCCGCGCTTTGCCTCGACACCAGAGCGAAGAAAAATGGAAATATAAACGTAAAGATATATTTCACTTCCTCGAGTGGAAATCAAACCCACAACCGTCGCGTTTTCGGGCGGATTATTTTTTCTTATTTTTGTTTTCGCAAATCATTTGACCAAAAAATACGTTTTTTCAATAGATATGTAATTATGACATATATATATAATTTACTTTTTGCAATTTCTTAATATTTATATTTATGTCATACAATAAAATTTCAGGTCTAAATCAGTTTTTTGTGTTTATTGTTAAAAAAAAACAAATAAAAGAGATATATTACTTAAAAGGCGGCAGTGGGCGATGGCAGCAGACTTTATTTTCACTTAGAGGCAACGAGTTCGAACTTCGAAAACGAGTCACAATTGTTTAAAAAAACGGTTTCTACAAAATGTACATTAACGTCCAATTGTTGATTTTCTTAAGACTTACTTTAGGAATTTTTATATAAAACAATTCCAAAGATTCCATAATAAGGTAATTTTTGGTAAATATTCTATAACGTTATCTATAAGTTAGTCTTTTATCTTTCTTTCACAATTATAGTAAGTACATATTATTAGAAAATCTTGACAAAGCACATTTACTAGAAATTGAAGACAAAGGAATGGACGCTCTTATCGATAGATCGTTTGATTGTGTCAGTGGCCATCACTGTTATCGAAATCCCTGGACCCTCTACTCCTAACCCAACCGGTATATTTGATTCATGCGTGTAATTAAATCTTTTGTCCGGTTCACAGTATCAGAAATCTAAGTCGATAACATTATTTTCACCGATCCTTTTTCATTCAGCACGCCTACAAGTAGGTAAGTACTATAAATTACAATAAAATAAATCCAGACGTCGACAGAGATTGGCCGAATGATGTAAGGCTTTAGTTCGACGAAAACTACGTTCTAAAAAAAAGGATAGGATAAGTAACGCGATATACTTGTAATTTATTTTTATTTTGCCTGTGGGACAAAGCTATATATATATAATTTGGATTATAGTTTAAATTTTAACACTTATATTTTAAATATATAATATAGTATACCATAGATACACACCCAAAAAAATATTGAAGAGATTATAAAATACAAACAAGCTGGTAGAAACAAAGCAAACTTAAGTTCTCTTACATTTGAACTGATTTCTTCATGTTTTTCTTTAAGAAACTCGACAGTCGTATAATTAGGGAGTTAATGACAAGTTTAAGTTGAACATGGCGACCGCAAACAATATTCTATTTCGCAAAGTTTTAATTAAAATGTATCAAGAGCGCTGAGAGCACTCGAAAGATTTCTAACAATTTTGTTTGTTTGTAAGCGACAACATTCTCTCAATTAATTTCGTAAAGTGGGTAGACGAGTACTCGCTAGACGCTCGTAGCACGCTACGGACCGTGCCTGTAGCTACCTACCGACTAGTTACAGTAAGTGCAGTATGGTCAACAAGTTGTGACTGCTTCGAAGTTTCGTGTTGGTGGCTGCGTCGATTTGATGTTAGCATTTTTCTTATTTTTGATCATTTGCTCCCGAGTGAACAATGCGCAAAGTTCAGAAAACCTAACTTCAGAACAGCCACGACTTGTTGTCCGTACTGTGTATAGCCGAGCATCCGGTACAACGATCGCTGGCAGCGACACAAAGTCGCAGAACATACTGAAACTAGAAAAAACATCTTCCGTTGTTTGTCTACTACGTTCTTATTCTTAGCTTTTGTATTGTTGCTTAAGTAATTCCGATGAAAGTCTTAGTAATAATAAATATTGTGAAGTAAGTTTGTTTCTAGAGATTTATTTTACACCAGCAGCCAGAATATAAATATGATGTAATTATCTGATATAAAAGATGTAATTAAAATAACAATGATAAATTAATGTAAACTAAAAATAAACTCGTATTATTTACGTTGCCACGCAAAGTTCGCGAGTCTGTAATTTAAAAAAAAAAGATCAATAGTGAGACACGGAAGGGAGTAAAGCTCAATTATTCATAGCCGATAATACAAGGACAAGGAAGGTAGTACAAACAAATTTTGTACTTAACCTGCTGTCACTAGGCTTCACAAAATGCATAAATAAATAAATAGCAAATATGCGTGCCAATACAAGCAATCTTGTTGGCGAGAATATACGGAACTAATGTCATGATATATTGCTATTATTATAGCACCATGACAGAAAGCAAGTTCGTGCCAGGATAATGTCAGGTAATGATCACGTGATGTTTCCGAAACTGTTGTTATTTGTTAACAGCAGTTACTGTTTATTTTGTTCTGTAACCATTTGTTCAACTAGTGTGACTTTGTAAAATATACTTTTTTTGTTTCACGCTGTAACCCGCACGTAGTAGGGTAGGATAGGCCAGAGGAAAGCTGGGAACCCAGCGAGCGTGTGTGTAGTGTAATATACTATTCACTGTAATATATATTTATTATCAAATACAATGTGTGGGATACAGCGTAAAGCTATTAATGTTAAATTTAAATAAGTAAAACAAACGGGAATTACTCAAAAATTAATTGCCCGAAAAGCGATAAATAAATGTGAGCGGTGCATATAAATAATGAGTGCGGAGTGCGGAACGAGGAACGAGGCGAATGAAAAGAAAGGGCTGGCTGGGCTGGCTACGCTGGCCGCGCCCGCACAATACACCGCCGCTCATTTAAAACACTCGGCAAACTTGTCTTCTCTTATCTCTCATTATTGTCGGAAGTCCTTTTAGTCGTAGACAGAGCGGATCTCACCCGCACTACGACCGACGGTCTTATAAAGAAAGACTTTAATGAAATGGAACTGATAGAGACTGGGTGATAGAGTTTGTAATTTCTATATTTTAGTTTTTATAAGCTTTGATGTGGGATTTTATTGTAACACTTATAATATTCATAGAAGTAAAATGAGGCCGTCGTAGCGCAAGAGCACAAGCGTGTGACTATATACGCGATGGATGTGATTTCAATTCCCATTCGAGGGAATGAATTATTATTTACTAATATTTTCACTTTCTTCGCTCTGGTGTCAATTCAAAGCACGACGTTGAGTTCCACTACTAAATACACAATGCCTTAAAAAGTCGTCAGTAAATAGAAAACGAAGTGTCTTAACATTAGATTCCCTCTGCCTACACTGAATAAGGCATAAAGCTGCAAAAAAGGAAAAATGAAAACGATTTCTATATTACAAACATACCTGTAAGTAAGTCAGGTGTAAACTTAGGAGCGAGCTCAATAGATGAG
Source organism: Heliconius aoede (assembly GCA_037355905.1). Classification (NCBI taxonomy): domain Eukaryota; kingdom Metazoa; phylum Arthropoda; class Insecta; order Lepidoptera; family Nymphalidae; genus Heliconius; species Heliconius aoede. Next base: position 640,076 of record JBAIZZ010000173.1, on the reverse strand, counting down.
CAGTTCCACCTCTCGCCGGCGTGTGCGGCGAGACAGGCAGCACGGGCGAGGCGCGCCGCCGCCGCCACGTGAGGCATGGCAGCGGGCTGGCGCCGGCACGCGCGGGCCTGCCCGCTCCACAGTGCCCCGCTACGTCGGGCTTCTATACAGTCCAACTCTGTCCAGTTGCCTAAGCTTTCATGAAGTGCCCTAGAATATAGATACCGTAAATTATTTTATATTGTAAGTATTATTATAATATATGTAGCGGGGCAGTCAACTCTGTTCTCTCTGACTACCCCGCTAGGGATAAAGCGTGAAGCTAAGTTAAGTTAAATTTTATTATTATATGTAATAGAACTAAAAAATATTAAATTTCTAAATTTTTTGTCTGTTTGTCCGTGTGCACTCTGATTTCAGGAAAAGCTTAACCGATTTATTGCATTTTCATTGTTGTATTAGTTGATAAAAAATTGTGTAGGCGGGTCGCTTAAGAAATATAGTGTGAAGCTGATTTAAGAAATATCACATCTTAAGATTATTTTATTTAGGTAAAGAATAAAAAGACAAAAGATATTTATCTACCGTTTATTTAACAATACATATATCTAGTTCGAAATATACATACATTTAAAAAAAAACTGCTTAATATCTACATATCTTTAAATATATGAACGGACGAACTGTATTTTTTTTTTATATATAAAAAGAAATGTTTAAAATTATTTCGTTTTCATACCATTTTTTGCATATAAATTTGGTCATTGATAATTATTTATAGCTTTTTTTATCATCAGACATTTGAGAATGTACTTGATCATCGGGACGACGCACTGACTCTGGCCGTGATCCTCGTTGGAAAGCTTCACACATCTCATACAAGTAATTAGGCAGAAAGTCGTTTGTTTCGCCTTCTCTTCGTCGAAGTAAGCTGTATGCCTCTCGCAATGTGGGTTTTGGTGTCAGTCGCAGTTCTAGTTCAACAGCAGAAGGAAAATGTGCGGCCAAAGAATACACGATTTCCAAATCAGAAGGCGATGGCGTCAAATGTTTATAATTTGATACCTTGTATAAAAAATATTCAGACATGGACATGCGTGATTTGTTTTCATCATATTTACCTAATTTCATGTCATATAGAATTGATTTTTGCCTGTCGGAACTCCAAAATTCCTTTTCGAATGCTTCATAAAAGTCATCTATATCTTTAAATTCACTTCTGAAACAGCGAGCCCACATTAGCGGCAGTCCGTCCAAGCAAGAAATAATAAACGGCAGTTGCTTTTCAGTGGATATATTTAATTCAGATATGTAGTATTTAATATTTTCTAAAAAATCCATTGGATGAATGTGCCCACTGTCATCAAAATGAGGGCGTTTATTTAAAGACGCTATAATCCAGTCATTAATATTTTCAGTTGAGATTTGAACTGGGCACTTGTGTTGTACATCATATTTTTCGTCGTCGATTTCCAAAATTTTAGGTCGCGATAGTGGATTTTTGTTGTCAGATTTACCTAAATTGGGGAGAGACATGTGACTGCGTAGTCTGGAGGACGGCATGTCATGAAATATATCCTCCTGACTTTGTGAAAAACGAACTCCAAAACCTAGAGTTGTTGGTTTGTATATAGAACTTCCATATAAAGCCGAGTCTACACTCTTTTTACGTTCTTCCTGCAATTTTTCTTTGCCAATAGAAGTAGATATCTTGTCTACCATTTCTGATAAGTTCGACACCGATGATTTTATTTGCCTTAAATCAACAAATAAACTCATGTTAAGTTGTAGACATTAAGAAAGCTTTCAGAGCTAGTTTCTGAACAGTTTATATAAATTCTGTAACAAGAACAAACGTCTTAGTATTGTGGTACAAATATATAATTAATTGATAAATATGGAAAATAATATTTAAAAAGTGAATAGCTTTAATTTGTAATGTGAAAAAAAAACCCAAAATACGTGAATTATATAAAGTTTAAATCGATTCTATAATGTAATAATCAAGTATATAAATAGTTTATATATGATGCGTGCATTTCGTATATTTTTGAGTCAAGAAGCTTACGTGTGGCAGTGGCGGGCGGGCAGACGGTACTACTTCCTCAGCCCTCCGTCTAGCGAGGGATGTCGTGCTCGTACTTGCTACTTTTTATACACGATTGTATTCCGGTAATTGGGTTATCGTCAACAGAATATTAAATTTCGTTGCGTCGTTGCGCTCACCCAAGGACACTACCGATTTCATATCCGACTCTACATTCGTTATTGAAAGGATGCACGCTTTTCACAATCAGTTTTAATATTGAGGTGGAATAAAAACGAGGGCTACGGGTTCAGGGAAAGCGTGGCGCTGAGTTCCACCACTCAACCAAAAATAGCGAATAAAGCGAAGTGTCTTCACACTCTAGCCCACTCTGAAGCTGAAAATAAAATGTATATCTAATAATTTGTTATTAAATTTATATTTATAAAAGATTTATATAAAAAACTTTAATAGATATAAAGACGTATATATTTGTTAAATATACTTCTTACGTTTTCCATAGGTAGATTAAACCTAGAATAATTTTATTAATAATTGCCCCGTTCTACTTAGAAAACTGATATCCGGTTCGGAATGCCTAGGGGGAAATTGGGGGAGAACGCACGCGACGTCATGGATGACGCGTGGTGGCGCGGGTCGAGTTACCTCATCGACTATAACCAACCACACTGCACATATTTTATTTGAGCTCGGTTTTTGTAAAGAATTTGTAAAAGCGTTACACTAAATTAATTACACTGGGCAATCATTCTGTATGACAGCTATGGATAATTCATGTGGAATGCGATTGTTCGGCGTCGGTACAACGTTCTATATTATCGCATTCGCCACGCTGTGCACGTGCAAGCACAATCTAATAAAATAATTCCCGTATCAAATTTTACGCGCCTATCTCGATCTAGTAGACAAAAAGCAACGCAACAGGCAAAAGGGTCCGCTTTGTCATAACTGGTTGCGATATACAAAAGAACAGTGGTCTTTTTGGCCAGACTGCTTTGTGTTTTTATTATGTAGATGATTTGAAAATAGGTTACAATTTTATACACATTGTATATTATATGCGGTACTTACATACATCTAATATAGATTCTTGAATTAAAACGAATGTTGTATGTTGGCTATATTTTTAGTTTAAAATTTTTGTCCTCCATTATAAGGAAAAGCTGATGCGACGTATCGTTTGGGTAAAAAATAAAATAGCAACCTAAAACTCTCTCATAGAATAAAAAAGTTTACAAGCAAAAATAACAGCTGACGCGGCTGCAGCGGTGCGCGGTGGCGGCTGATTCAGGTTTAATGATGATTAAATGCTGTATGATGGTGGAGGCATGCGTGTGCCGCGCCGCGCGTCGCCGGGTAGCCTGCTCAATGAGGATCATTTCAAATATACATTTGACGCATTAAGCGGTTTTCAATAGTTTTCTATTAAACATTTATTAATAGTCAGAACAATCCTATAGATTTATATATTTTATTGTAATACTTTCTATGTTTTTTGTTTTTTTCAGTTTTTTCTTTCACTTTCCCCTCGAATTCTGGAGGCGTTGCGTGTTAAATGAAAATATTATTTCATTTCATCGAATGGAAATCGCATTCACGACTTGTCGCGTCTATAGTTAAACGCTTGTGCTCCTGCGCTACGAATGCCCTTAACTGTCTTTCAACGCTTCTGCGTTTTTCTACGAAACTATTAAATTGGAAGGAAGTACCCTATAACTTGTACAAATATGAAGTAGGTATTAATGAAAAGGCAGAATTGATGATTCATTTCCGATCCCCTATACTCGTAACGCGTCATTTCTGAGTAACTTGGCTGAGCACAATTATTTATATTAACTACAGATATCTCAATTTGTTACTATCAAAGGCAAGAGTCTCTGGTCTGGTCCCGGCGTGTCGCAGCGAGTTTCCATGCTGCATTGAGCACAGAAACAGTCCTGATTTAATTAACAGCCATTCGACACACGCAGTTACAGACCGCTCTGATGTAATGACTACTATTAATCAAGATCAACAACAATTTCAATTAGTTTGATGGATTTATGCCGCATAGAGTTAACTAAGCCGGAACCCTCTTTGCGTCACAAGCAAAACGTAAACGTAGGTAAATGCTATATACATTATGTATGAAATTAACGTTATGCATTATTAATAAATCCGCGTCCCGTATATCTTAAATGAATCTACTGTTAACATTTATACTGTAGACCCTTCTTTTATATTATTCGTAGCACGTGAATCCCAACACCAATTTAAACGTGGGAAATGCTCATTGAGAAAGAACCTGGAGTAATTGAAATAAATGTTGGCTTACTTAACAACATTGTTCAATACAAGGGCGATTTGTCTAAGTTGTCTGCTCAAATTTATGATTGCTATAGTTATGCTATAGTTATGTTATAGTTATGTTGATAGTGCATCAAAATTAAACTTGTTTAAATATATAAATTTGTTTCAAATCAGAAAAAAATCCAGAATCTTTACAGTTTTGCTGTTTGTTTGACAATGAACATTAATTATGGTAAAAGGGTAGAGCTGCTAAAAATGTTTGTATGATTTTCAGCAGTGGGCCGCTTACAAAGGACATTACAAAAGGGTACGCGGGGTTGAGAGTCGACGTGCCTTATCTTAAAATGGAGTTTTATTTGGAGTGTCAGCGTTTTAATAATGTTTTTAATAATTTAAAGACAAAACTACTATATATATATATATATATATATATATATATATATATATATATATATATATATATATATATTGCTTTTTAAAAGTGATTATTGTTATAAAACCTGAATACAGTTTATTTTTATAAACAAAAAATCTTTATGATAAATAACATATGTGTGTAGGCTTATTTTCCTAATGTTCTTATTAAATGCTTATATTTATTAACCAACAAATTGACAGAATGGTGTCATTTCTTTATCACAATTTATATCTATATATTGTATGTATCGTTTTGCCGACTTTATAACTTACGCGGCATAGAACGCGATACAGTGTGTAGATATAAAATAAGAAAATCTCCTAGTATATTAGTAGTTTTAAATTTGATCATTAATACTTTTCCCATGTTCATATGACAACTTATTATAGGAATTTCATATGTATTTGCTTATCATTTTATAGTTAATTAATAACAGGACTTCAAAGTAGCAGTCAATACGGTCGAACGGAGCACCATTGAGTAAGATAAAAGCAAATACCGTTTCGCCGCGAGGATGTCGGTAATTTATGAATTTGTCAGGACAAAGTGAACAACGTCGGCGGCGAAAATAAAGAGCGCTGCAGCAGCGCTGTGGATAAATTTGTGTCACTTCAAATGAAGCAGCGCGAGACGATTTGTTGCACTTACCAGCGTTATGTCTCTTTCGCTCCATTTAAAAAAAAAACTATACATTTTATAAAAATAGAACCCTCCATTCACGAA
>JBAIZZ010000173.1:604724-634520 GCA_037355905.1 Heliconius aoede | reverse complement strand
GTGTGATACAAAATGTGGAAACATGGGTTTGCAATATAAATGGTCAATACATTATCTTAGTAATAAAATATTTTCGCTGAAGTAGCGCGTATTTCAACTTCACCCACAGGCCTATCACGACTAATAACAAAGGAATATAGGAGAATTCAATAAAAATCGCAATCGTAAAAACTCAGACGGTAGTCATATAAAAATACCGAAGAAAGCATTAAGAACGTCCCCTAATAATAGGCCCCGCCAGATGCACGGGACGGCCGCACGGAAAAGTCACAGGGCACTCGAGCGTTGGAAATTATTTTTTTCGGTCTGCCACACACGGCCCTTACTAAATCAGCGGAAACTAAGATTGCTACATTCGCGAATATTATTTTCCCTGTATCCATCAATCACGTAAACTACATTGGGAGTTCGGAAGTAAGTGAACCTAGAACTTACGTGATTAACTAAGATGCATGCAGATTAACGCATATGACAGATGCATATTGTCATATCAAACTTGCATACCTATATGTATATAACATACATAACATACTGTACTATCTAAGCACTGTAACAACTCAATTAACTTAATGTGTTACAGAGTACAGTCTGTGCCTCGCTACGGTACAAATAGTGTTCTACTATACTCGTAGACATACGGAAGTCTGATGTTGAAATTCTCTATTTCCCATGTCCTTTGTAGATAGCTGGCCGCACTAATTTATTAGTATACATTTATGTCTATACAGTAACAGAATATTTATTCTGATTGATATTAGTATCTCTCGAATGGGGACCGAACCCACGACCAGTTGGTTTTACAGTCACACTCTTATATAAAAAAGAAACATTTTGTATTGATATTTATCACCATTGGAAGCTTTATTTAAAACACAAAAGTATAAAAAAAACGGCCATGCCTATTTTCTAAGTAAATATAGAAATTTTTTTTCTATGAAATTATAGGCAATCAGGTCTGACTGAGTACATGATTTCAATTTCAACTCGATATCTCCAAGCGTTCCTGAGATAAAGGGTCATGACAGACAGATAGACGGACAACAAAATGATCTTATTTATAAGCAATTCTTTCTTCCTTAAAAGGTACGGAAACGTAAAAACGGATTTTAATCCATGTTTTTATTGAAGATTCCATTTTCCAATAGTGATAAATATAATTTAATTTGTTTACATAAATAAATCTTGATTATTTTTTTATGTCCCGCTTTTGGTGAAACAATCCCGCTTTTCAATGCTTTTTTAGCTTTTTCCGAAAAACGTATTTATGTAGGCTATTTATGGTATTTATGTAGGCTCGGGTGGAATCTTTGAACTCAATTTTGAGGTAGATCTTCACCAGACTGGGCTGAAATTTTGTATACATGTTTAGTTTGGATGACAGTCTATGATATCATGACGTTCGACATTGAAGATGGGGGAATGGTTATTTTTAATTCACTCAACAATATGAGTTTCAAATTAAAGGACTTGTTGAGAGCAATTCGAAAAGCAATGTGACGTCATTCTAAACCCAATATGGCGGACCTTCCAAGATCCCGGTTAATAGTTATTATTTATGCACTTCTGTAAAATAAATACCAATATTCGGCTTGTACAGTATACAAAATGCAAAGTAATACTGTCGATTACGCTGTTTCCTATTAGGCTTGTAGCTCTTTGCTGCCTCCTTGTTGAAGAGCTGGACCTTGGGACAATGATGCGTTGAATGAGATGAACAAACCTAGCGATAACTAAGAAGTAAAAAATAAAATAAATGTAAAAAAACTTAAGCTCTAAGATAAATATATTTTTTTTCCTTTAAAATTTTAACTATCAACTTATAACCTCATTATACACTAATTTATATGATTATAAAAGCTTGTTGCGCGACTTATAATACTAAACATAATACTAATTGAATTATGTAAAATCTGCCAAGTTTAAATCTTTAAAGATTCAATGTATTAAATATTTCATCATTAGGGATTATCGCGACAAGCTTTTATGATCATATAAATTGTGTAATGAGTTTCTTCTTCTTTGTCGTTTTCTTCATTACTGAAGGTCGTGCCCGTTCTGCTAGGTCTTGGTGGAAGAGCTAACGAGATACTTCCATGCCTCCCTGTCCTCTGCCTGCCTTAATGCTCTAATCATGGAGAGTTCAGTAATTTCTGTGACGACGTCAGACCATCGGTAATAAGTTTGTCGAGATTATCAGACTGTCTTCGAGTAATGAATTTATAAGTTGATAATTATAATTATCTTTTTATATAATTATATTCTTAATTTTTGCATTTAATTAATTTTTTTTTATGGAAAAGAAAAAGGTAAACGAGCGTTCGGGTCACCTGATGGTAAGTGATCACCGTCGCCTACCACCCCGTGCAACACCAGACGCTACAGCTACAGGTGAGTTATCAGCCTTCAAGGAGATAAACGCGCTCTTTGAAGGAACCCATGTCATATCGACCTGGTAACACTGCCGCGGGTAAGCCATTCCACAGTTGCGTGGTGCGTGGAAGTTCCTACAAAACCGCACAGTAGATGAGTGCCACGTATCCAGGTGGTGTGCATGATATTTAAGCTTGTGACGCACAGTAGTGCGTGTTAGAAAATTCGGTCAAACAGTTCTTCAGAACACTCCCCATAATAAATGCGGGAGAGAAAGCACAGCGAAGAGACGTCTCTACACAATGCCAAAGTGTCAAGCCTTTCACAGATCATTGGGTCCCCAATGATTCGAACGTCTCTACGTTGTATGCGATGAAATGGTTCAAATTGATACATAATTATATAACAAATGTATGCAATGTGTAATTAAATTCTAATATGGTCATTGAATGCTTTACTTTAAGTATTTAGTTTTAATCTTAAAGAAAGGCTAGAGCTCCTTTTTAAATAAATTAATTATTAATAAACACATTGAATTAAAAAATATTTGAATATATTAAAAGACAAGACGAGTATCATATAATTAAAAATAAATTAAAACAGTTAAATATAAACTTTTTCCTTACCTTTGGATGCGACAGATCTACGTGATGGAATGCACTTCAATAAATATCTCTTTCGTTTGTTTTCGTAGATTTATTTAATATTTTATTTAAGATCTGAAATGATTTTTAGTTAAAAGCGAAACTATGATAAACTCATACAATATAAATGGAAATCTTTTCAGTAACAGTTAGATCTAATGATAATAGAATTATCATTACAAGAAGCTTAACGTTCAATGAAAATGTTGTTATAATTAAATGTGATTGCTGAAAATGGCGTTGGACAAAGCTCGTATTTCCGATATATCCGGGTGTAATCTCGGGGGCGAATAATTGCGGGTTGCAGCGGAACAGTCCTCATTAGTGCAGTGTTCAATTAGGGAGCCGTGGACGTGGGGGTGTCGGGTGTCCTCGTCTCTACTTACTTTATACTTAAACCCGTTTAGTTAAGGCTTAGATAAATCGTATTGAAGTTAATAGAGTCAATTATATAAATTAGGTTTTACTTCATAACGATATATAATAATATTAATATTAATATTAAATGGACGGGAAAAGTAAAAACTGAATCCGTATATATATATATAATATAATAAAAATGTCATTATGAATTAGAAAAAAAATAAGGTATTTTAGGATAGCTGCATAAGCACATACATAATACAAAATAAATGCATACAAAATGTGTTAAGTATAAGTAGATACTTTTTAACTTTGTAAAGTTGTGCTCTATTATTATAGAATGGATTATCACTGACAGCAAACAGAAAAAGGAGACCTACGCTATGTTCAAAGTATTTGTATAATACATATTTTTATACTTTTTTGTATATATGGTGTATATGATGGACACAATAAATTTATATATATTTTTTATATTTATATAAATATATTTGAAAATACTTACTATCATTTATTAAAAAAGTAAGCTCTTAATACTATATCATTTAATCATAATTATAGTTATTAATTATAAAATATATTAAAGTACGTTGCTAATAAACCTTTAAAAAAGAAAATCAAGATGGTGAATCTTTTGTGTCTGAAGTGCTTAAATATATATATTAATACAGCAGATATTCTCAGTATAGTGTGGTCTAGTTGAGATAAATATAGAAATATCTAATATAAAACAAAATAATTACAATTGAGTTAATTGTGCAACTGTGTGTTTAATAACAATTTTATTAAAGACACAGTTGCACAATTAACTCAATTGTAATTTTTACATAGAACACAATATATTTTCTATTTTTTTAAATTAGTTTTATTGTTTCAAAAAACTCTTATTGTAATATATTTTATTAAATTTATGTTAGTAAAATATATACTCACAGCCATCGAATCGCCTTCGTCGAATTAGGCAAAAACACAAAGAACAAAATAAGAAGAACAGTAAATAGCCGCATCACAGTATATGTAACGTTTGCGGATTAAATGAATCGCTCATCAATAAATATAATTGAAAAAAAAAACAAATAACACGACAAACAAAAAAACCGACGAAGTCGCGAAATATTTGGCGCGAAAATGAATTTCGTCGTGACGCAGCGTTCCGCGTTGATGTGTGACGGAGTTGTGACGCTACGTTGGGAACTGGCACAGGGCGCTGTGCTGTGCTCAGCGCCGGGAGGAGTCGGGAGCGCGCGTCACGCCGCCGCGGACAGTGGTCAGGCAGACGCCCGCCCGCCACCGACCCTGCAAACACTAACCTACTTTGCAGAACTGCTACCATTATAATCGATACCTTATAATTTCTGAATAAAAAGTAAAATACTTTGGAAACATACATTCAATGTTTTGCTATATCCACCTTTTTATTTTTATTACTCTTTTCTTAATATATTGCTACACGTAAATTAGGTTTTATATTTGAATGTCTCTCAGAGCTATAGATCCGAAGGCAGCGAAGCGGAATGCGCCCGCAAAATATCAAGGCGTTGAATGTAGCGGGCGGGCGGGCGTCCACGCTCCCCACGCGGCTCAGCCCACTTATCAATTCAGTCGAGTGGGCATTCGTTCATTGTGAAGCATTGTGCCTATTATGTACGGATTCGATGCTTATTTACCCGTTCACAAGTTGAGAATGCGAGCGTAATCTGTACTATAGATAAACTATAATGAACCCTTTTCACTTTGCCATTGAGTGTTAACTATTAGGTTTACATTTCTTTTGATTCAAAGTTAATTGTTATACTAAATATTGTATTTTAATAGTATATTTATTTTGTGTGAAGCGTACGAACAATGAACTTAAAAGGAGATAGATACCATTACACATTGTTCGTCTATCGACTGTTCTATAAATATTGCGGCTCTTGTCAGGGAGAGAAATTGAAACGACCCTTTATCTCATCATCTACATCAACAAATAAATACAATTAAATTTATATATATATATATATATTTATATATATATATATATATATATATATATATATATATGTATATATATATGTAATATGTAAGGGAAAAATAAAAACAATTATTTGCGTGAAATAACAAAAGAATTCTTTATTTCATATAAATGTTTGCTTACAAGGCTAATACCGCGTGCGGTCCATAAAGTATGAATATTCATCAAATATATTAAACTTAACATAAAATGACATAGACACTCATATTGCTATTATTAGACTATTAAATGCTATTTTCAACAGATTCTGATTTCGAAAAAGATATTATATGTAAAATCATGTAGTCACATGTTCACATCACTCGTCATCAAGTTAACATCCAACCAAACCTACAAATTATTTACATACCTATTGGCAATGATTTTTTTTAAATAATAATTATTACAAATTCACATCATTATGCATTAAAATGTTAGTTTTAACATATTTCCATTCGACCAGACACTAACCCATCCAAAGCCAACTATAAAAAAATATCTAATGTATGATATTAGTAAAGAATAATTGATTTTTAAGTCTATTTCATCACTTAACATTGCTATGTACATTTAAATCAAACAAAAATAATCAAAATAATTTGATCCATTTCATTATACAATGGCTTTGGTAGAGGCAGCATTGATTATCAAAACAATAAGGAAAACTGATATTATTATAAAATATATATATTTTCAATTTATACATTCACACATACATATACAGGATGGAAGTGTAAGCAATAGTTTAAATGAAACCACACTTTTAAGTACTCTATAAAAGCCTTATATAATTAAGAATTAAAAAAAATCCCATACACAAATAAGTCATTTTTTCAATCAAATAATAACATTGTCGCTTTAAAATAAAACGCCATTTGTAGAGTATGACATAAACACGCACACTAATGCTTAGTAGTATTATGTGTATGTCATACGAAATACAGGTACGGATAAAAATGGTGAAATAAAAAAAAATCCTATCCTGTGAGGTATCTTGATTAATTTCTTTAGGTATTATATATATTATATTGGTTTGAAATATTTTAACATATATGCTGTTTCCGTAAAAGAATCGCTGATACTTCCACTCTGTATATAAGTTCCTCTGAAGTTTTCTAATAAGAGTTTGTATTGGTGTAGGTACTGTTTATATGAATCATATAGAATCAAATAAAAAAATCTCCGTTCGGATTGATATTTTAAAAAATAAACATATAAAACAAGTTTCCGTAATGATTGTAGTAACATTGAAATAAATAGTATTCAATTATAATATACAACCTACATATTATATTATGTAACATTTGAAAATAAAATAACCAGTTAACTATGTAAAATCGTGATCGTAGAAATTTTTTATTTCAAAAAAGGCCATTGCTGTAGTTGTTTCTATATGATTTATATCAACACAATTAAGCTGATGTATAACAGCATAGCACCAAATCGCTGCATCTAAGTTAACCATATTAAGCTAAACGTGCCTAGCTACTGAGCGTCATTATCGGGTTTTTTATTTATTGGCGGCCTTATGACCGGCGTGGGCATCGACGTGGGTCTGGGTGTGCGAAGGGAGTGAGAGGGGGCGGGGTAGCGTTTCACTATAGAAACAGGGACGCGAGGCGGGGGCATGCGGTGAGTCAGCGAGGACGAGGAAGGCATCAAGAGGATACAAGGTCAAGGGGTCCGTTTGCGGTATTCCTTAATGACGAAGCTAAAGGTCCGCGGCCGTCAGGCGAGGTGCGAGAGGTCATCGAGCTCGGGAGGCGGCTGTGGCTGCTGGGAGCCGCCACGCGCGAACACCGGCTTCGCCACCACCGATACTGGAGCCTGTGATTGGAATATGGAATATTTAAGGTTATTATTATTTACAATATATTTATTTTATAAATAAAAGAGAAGGCAGTGAAACGCGGGAACTTAGTTTAAGAGTTCTGTTCTTTTCCCACTTTCCACTGAATTCTGTAGACAATGCAAGTGGCGCAACGAGTTGGTGTCGGATAAACACGACTTATGCCTCGCAAGCTTATGCCTCGATTTCAAATAATATCATTGTTTTTTTATATTCATCATAATAAATATTTTTCATATTTACAAGATTATTAACTTGTAAATATAAAATAAGAATTGGACTTTGAAAATATAAATAGCCAGATTAATGCACAACAACATAAGAAGCTATCCTATTGACCAATACAAAGCCAATTCATAAAACAAAATACAACATAAACAAAAAATAGTAAAAAAATTGTGTATCTACGTTTACCTGTATCAACAATCTACTCAAGCAAATAAATATACATTCATAAAACCAATGCAAAGTACGATCAACGAGTCGTGGCAGCCTTGCAGCTAACCGCAGATGGCTCTGCAAATTTGATTATTATCTTCCAAAAGTCATAAAAGCTAGGTTCAAGACGGCCACAACACATCGCCGGTACTGTGGCAGACATTAACCTGGCTGACTCCGGCGGCGGCGTGCGCGGCGTGCTGTGGGTGAACACCAACCACCACCAACTTCTGAGGGGGCTGCGCGCCCGCCGGCCCGCTCGTCACCACCACTGACTACAACATACCCGCTCATGTTTGTACCATGTGACACGCAACAGTTACTATTCTACTTAGGGGCCGATCAAATATAACGAATTTATTTTTTTATTTTGGTCGTGGAGGGCAGTTGTGGCGCAGGGGCCTAGTGTGACTGTGACTAGACGTGAGTTTTGGGTTACATCCCCACCGGAGGAAACGAAATATTTAAATGTATATTTCCATTTCTTCGGTCTGGTGTTTGGATAAAGGGCAGCGTTGAGTTTGGCAGAAAGTAGAGAACGGAGTCCTAAATACTAGGTTCCCTATGCCTACCCTGCTGTGTGCGGGATACATCGTGAAGCTGAAATAATTTTGATTTTAATTTACATTTGGCGTAATAGCAATGCATCACAACGTTTTACAAGGCCCCATGCCCACCTTTCCCAACTACTTTCAATTACGTAATACTTGAACGCCTCCGTAAAAACTAACGACGTTAACTATAGTTTTTCGTACTAAGTTAAATATGAAAAAAAAATCATATTGATATATTTATTAGATTACTATTATTATTAAAAATTAGATTAGTTGTAATGTAATGTTGCACACTTGAGATTAAATATGTATTGAATACAGTGTATTAATTTATTTTTAAATGATATTATATGATATACTTATATTATTGAATATAATATATAAAAACTTTTTTTATGGAAATGGACAAGGTAAACGAGCGTTCGGGCCATCTGATGGTAAGTGATGACCGCCGCCCACGACCCCGTGAAACACCAGATAAGCTACTACAGGTGCGTTGCCGCCCTTTATAACATTAAACTAATCACTAATTAAACATTAAACTAAAATATCGGCATTAAACTAATTTATAATTTAATTTGAACAATTTAAGTAAGAACTTTAATTACACAAGCACAAACACATTCTCAAATAACAAATTATAATAGAACAATTACTACTTTATAATTATATATTTGTACTTAAAAATGTTGAAAAGTTCATGCTTTCATCTACTTCATGCTAACTATTAAATAATTAACAGTTTTTAGATAAGAATTACTTGTACATTTTGACTGCGGACGATGGTCGGCTGGGAGCTATGCACCACGATGTGTCCAGCGCCACTCGCTGACTGATTCTAAATAAAACAATAAAAAATTAATAAATAAAAATTTGATAGCATGTCTGATTGTATGCGGAATGGTTGTACATTAAATTGCTAATAGGAGAAGTTTAGGAGGCGTAGTAGCGGAGCAGGGTAGATCTTCATATGTCACTGACACTGCATGTTGAGTGAGTGGAGAAATAGATCATAATTCATTAATGGGAAATTAAAATCTTTTTATTATGAGCTTCACGCTGTATCGTGCACACAAAAGTGTAGGCAGAGGCAACTTAATGTTAAGACATTACCCCCGCTTTATGCTTCTTATTATTTATTGAATATTTCTATTTCATATGTCTGGTAACAAAACGAAGCGCGGCATTGAGTTCCAACATTCAACACGAAATTTCTCGAAAATTCTGCGAAAAGTGGGGAACGAAGTATCTTAATACTAGGATCCATCTGCTTGCCTCGCTGCTTGTGAGAACAGCATAAAAATATTGTATTCACTATTAAAAAAATGCAATTTCGCAAATAGAGACAGAGAGTAGATTTGTGGTAGTAACCGTAGACCTGGACTTAATGTTAAATCTAAATACCTCCGCGAAGTGATAAACAGATGTGTCCATCACATGAACTTTGAGTAATAGTCAAAATTTGAAGACATTCACCTGTTGAGATTTCTGCTGTGACACTATAACAAACTTCTGAGGCGGCGGCGTGGAGGGCGCCGGCGACTGCGGCGCGGGCGACGATGTTATCACCACATTACGTGAGGACACCGAATCTACAAATATTCACATTATCATTAAAGAAATGAAGAAAGGTTTGACTGTAAACGCGACAGTTGTGTTTTCAATTCTTTTAATATGAAGGCTGATAATGTCATGAGAGTATAAGCCAAAAAAAAGGAAGAATATCAATATGAACGTAACATAGGAGTACAGCATGTAGTACATTATTACGCAACATACCAATTGCCTTGGGCTCGGGCGGCGCGGAGGGTGAGGGCAGCAGCGGCGGCGTGCAGGCCACCACGGCCACGGCGCCGCCGCCGCCACCCGCCGCCGGCGACGCGCGCTGCTTGCTCACCTGCTGCTGCAGGCTGGGGCCCAGATAGCCGTACTCGCGTCTGCGGAGCCACAGGCTCTTCTTCACTTAACTGTACAGCCGACGAGTCGTAGCAGCTTAGATAACCTAACTTTAGGCGGCCACGACTCGTGGACTGTATTATTCTCAGCACTCAACGCAGCGCTTAGTCCATATTGAAAAAGTAAAACAGAGATATTTTCATTTAATCTTTTTTTTATGGGAGAGGACAAGGCAAACGAGCGTTCGGGTCACCTGATGATAAGTGATCCCCGCCGCCCACGACCCCATGCAATACCAGAGGAGCTACAGGTGTATTGCCGGCCTTTAAGGTGGAGGATGTTGGGCGACGGGGTCCGGCATCACCTAATGCGAAACGCAGTGGCAAGAGCCACCACTTCACGCCGGTTTTAAATGCCGGGAGTGGTATTAATCCAGTCGAGTCTGCCCATGTGTGTTGCCACTACTGGCGACGTGACTCTACCACACATACTTTAGTCCCCTCTTACGACATCGACAGTACCAGGGTGATCCTATTCTAAGCCGAGATCACACGGCTAAAATCATATGGTTTAACATTTTATCTAATTATGTTATGTTCACTAATTTAATACACTGTGTCGGAATTAGACAAAAGTAAAGAGCGAGAGTTTTCCCCTCATACCAAATATGGAGTCTAAATAATATACAAATAGTTACAACATATGATAAACCAACTTATAATCATCAGGCAAGTCTGGCGGCGGGCGCAGCTGCCTCACGACGGGGGCTAGTACTTTGAGAAGCTGGTGCTTGAGGTTGCCGGCGGCGAGGCGATCGGCGCCGCCCAGCCCACTCAGCGCGCCCTCCACGCGCTCGCCCAGCCAACGCACACGAGGTAAAATGAATACCTACAAACCAATATAGTTTTAACTTTACGTTGTATTCCGTATAAAATATAAAATTTGGAACGAAATGTGAACCTAAAATATAAATAAGGCAAAACTACGGTAAATTCTCCGGGGGGCGACTCTGGCTCACATTTGATATGATTTTTTAATGAATTAACTAATTATTATAATTTGAAGCTATTGTGGCGCAGTGACAACGTCCGAGTCCGACTGTAAACGTGTCGTTTGTGGTCTAATTTTGGTGGTTTAAAATTCCTGTTGAATGTAATGAATTCTTTGCATTCTTTCACTATGGTAACGAGCTCCGCCACTCATCACACAATGTCTCAAAAATTTTGCAGAAAAGAGGAACAGAGTATTTAAACACTAGTTTCCCTTTACGAACCCAGTTATATGCGTGAAACTAAAACAAATTAAATTACCTTTACTACTTCAGGCCCAAGTTCAGCGAGCCCCTGTACCGCTCCATACAATGATGCTAGAGGGGTCTTTTCAGATTCCTTCATAGAAGGAACCATGGATGGTCCACTCTCGTTATTTGTTTGAGATGGACACTGTAACGCTTTTGCAAAAAGTCTGGAAATTTGTTTATTGCATTATATAGTGAAATATTAGTATAGCTAAAAAAAATGATGTTTTATGTGTTTCAGTAGAGCCATTTCTGAAGTGAATGTCAATGAGGTTGCGACGTACATAAATTTGAAAGTTACGTATGTTACAAATGTATGTCTTTATTTTACATATATGTAGGTATTTATTTCGTGGGGGAATAGGAGACCAAGTTGAAAATATTAGTTTTCCTTTTCCCCACTTGCAAGAATAACAAAAATAATTATTTTTATTTCACTACTTGCATGAAAATCATTATTTTTATTTTTCCACTTAAATAATGTGAGAAAGGCGAGAGAACACGGGACGATAAAACAGGTTTTTGTATACCTTGTAACTCTCGTCTGTAAGTTATTAGTAGATGTATTGAAAGTCTTGCAAATTTGAGCCATGAGGCGGGCGGCAAAATCACGCAACGCCCAGTGGTTATCTACCTCTGGTCGGACACACAGTTGTCTTGACACAATACACGTTGACACAGACGGTATCATCTCATGAAGCTAGAATTAAAAAAATGAGCCTTATAATTTAATGAAAGTTAAATACTATTTCATGCCTAATTTATCCAAATAATTGGCGAAGAAAACACCATCCAAATTTCATATTCCCTCATAGATCTTATCAGTGTTGGGTGTAAATGCAGATAAATTAAGGTTTTTTTTAAATGTAAAATAAAAATAATTTTTAATGTGAAAGTATGGCAAAAATATGCCTCTTAGCCATATAATTTATGTATTATAGCAAATAATTTGTTTCTTTTTTGCTTATAAAGAAGAAGAGTTTGAGAGCTTACTATTCTCATTTAGTAGTTCCTAAATACATATACTTACATATTTCTCCAAATACAATGACTGATTATCAAGTATTGCTTTCACCATCCTCATTAAATAGATAAGAAGTGCCAAATTGTTTTGCACAACATTTACTTTTACACCTTCAGATATAAAGGTACACATCCTCGGCAGCATTTCATGTAAACCAGGATCACAGGCAAGTGATTGTAATGCTTCCTGAAAAATGATATAAGCTTCAAACTAAACATATAAAACTTGTAGGTTCGATCCTCACTCAGAGGAATGCATTATTTTCATTCAAGCATTGTAGAGTACTGAGATCCATCACACAAAATATCTCAAATTTGAGTGTCTTGACATTGATATCCCTCCACCTACCCTACTGTCTACATATAATCATGAAGCTGCATTTTTAAAGTATAACTATAAAATTCAGAAATCAAATAAATAAAAATTATTAATAATAAAAACAAATAAAATAAATTTTCTAAGCTACCACTGAGAAAATATTTTGGTAACTAACTTTGACTTCACAACAAAGTATAGTGTGTGTTTTTTTTCAGCTTCATGCATATATCTCGCATGTAGCAAGGTGGGAAGCATGGAGCCTAGTAGTAAGACACTTTTCTAGGAGTAAAGCTTTCAGCTGAATTCTGGAGGCTTTCCTCGTTGAGTGGCTGAACTCAACATCACACTTTGCCCCAACAACAGATTAAATAATGGAATCAATGTCACAACCTATGGTATTTACAGTCACAAGCTTGTGCCCACCATCACAAATAAACAATACATGTTTATATTCTTGTGTTTGTGGACAATTTTCAAGCCTTGCCAAACATGTTGATGTATACATAGTGGGTCAAAATTTAAAATAAATAACACTGTGATGTAAAGGCCTTATGATTGAAGGACCTGCTGTTTTTAGATATAATGAATTTTTTATGACAGTATCAATGACAGTAATTTTTCTAATATTTATTTATATGTAGACTTACAGCTCTCCTTCCTTCGTCACTACCGACACAAGCTTCCGTTATTTCTTTATAATACAATTGCTGTTCTACACTCAGTTCATGAGTGGCTAGTTGTTTAAC
Source organism: Heliconius aoede (assembly GCA_037355905.1). Lineage (NCBI taxonomy): Eukaryota > Metazoa > Arthropoda > Insecta > Lepidoptera > Nymphalidae > Heliconius > Heliconius aoede. The sequence continues at coordinate 621,028 of JBAIZZ010000173.1, read as the reverse complement.
ATGAACAGATTCTGAAGCCTTCAAACGGGCTGCTTTACCACAAACAGGTTTACCTAAATATATAATTAAATTGTTTTTGATAAGATAATGTTAATAAGAGATGGAGGACACTTTTTACCCTAGAGAAGCATTACAGGAAACAACAAATAACCAACAACATCAAAATATAAACACCTACTTACTGTAGAGATGAATAAAGCTAAATAAATAAAATGTTAATAAGATTAAAAAATGTATCATAAAAATATGCACAATAAGCAAATGGTGAGAAAATATTTGAACATCAATGTTAAATAAGGTTAGTAAAGCAGCCTAAGTAAGCAAGTACTGTATGTAATAATAATGAAATACAAATGTGCAAAACTGCTTAACTAACAGCTAATATTTATAATAAGTTAGTTATCTATATGATAATTAAATACACACCAGCAGCATCTTTATTAGCAGGTTTGCTTAATTTTGTAATAGGATCCACAGATTCCAGCTTTTGTGACTCTTTTGATAATGGTGGTGGATTTTCTGGGACTGCAGGCTGTACTCCATCCACACTCAACCAATGTGCCCTGAGGGATACATCAAGTGGTACTTTTGGTGGAGGTGCAGTTAAAATCTCGGACAAATCAATTTCTTTTTCTTCAATAAAATGTAATTCTCGTCCACCACCAGAAGCAAATCTAAATGGTAATGAATCTGGTTGAATAAATCCATATTGAGCCTAAAAGAAATTTGTTATTATGCATTTTGAACATTTCTATATGAATAGTCTGGGCGATAAATGTGGCATCGAACGTACCTCTATGTTTTTTATTTTCAAAGCGTGATCAATATCAGTAATAGAAAGTTTTTGCCGTTTTGAGTGATGCATAAACTTCATAGCATCTTGAACAATTACTTTAAGACGATAAGTAACATCATCCGCCAGTTCTTTAGCAGCATCATCTCCGAGACTGCTAATACCAACACTCTCCGCTATAACTTTCGTTGAATCTAAAGTAAATGATGAACCGTAAACTGAATCTGGATCACCCATTTTAAATGTTTCGTTTATTATTATTTTTAACAGCAAAATTTAATGGTTAGAACATAATTAACATAATGAACAATCAATTATTGTCGCAGTCACTTCAAATTAAAAATATTTTTCTAATGTATAGAAAATGTTTTCTTCTACTAAATTATAAAAGATAAATATTGGATTTAGAGTGTTAATTTAAATCGTACATTAAATAGATAAAATATTAATACATATGAATGAGCACGAAATATCTGGGTAATACGGAGAAATATTGATAATTATAAATATAAATTGTGAATGTATTGACAGCTGTGCTCACATCACACCATAGATTCATCACATTGTAAAATACATTTTAATATAGCAGTTTATTCTGTGGTGTGCACTACAGGTTAGTAAAGTGTAATGTAAGCTGTCTCACAGATGATTATTACGTTGATTTCTTATTATCTGTCTTGAATATGAAAAATATGACAAATTTGGTTTTGAATATGTACTATTGTTTAATTTAAGAGTCATTTAAAGAAAAAATACCATTCATGGACAAAAATCACTGACTTGAGTTATAAGTTAGTAAATGAATAATTATCCTAGTCCTAAATACTTATGACAAATATGACGTTTATGCCTCTTTATCAAAACAAGATAAGATGATTTATTAGAAGTAGTTTTTGCTTTGATCATTATTCTACGTTTTACTTTACTCCTAAGTGAAAGTAATCTAAATAATTTATTTGTTTATGAGTTGACATTATTTTTTTCACTCTGTATAAAAGTAACTATATAGCTTATGAAATAAATACTATCAACCCATCTACTACCCATTTGTTTTCTTATTGTGTGATGATGATGTACCTTCAACACCAATATTCCTCAAAGTAATATTCCTGTTACTTAGGAAACAATGCATACTACAATATCAAATTATTAATGATATTAAGATTTTATAACAAGCTTGACATATCAAAATACATTAGATAAAAGATGGATTTACAAAAACGACTACTATAATTTGTATATGGATAAGATTATTATGCTAACATTCTATTATACATTATTACACTTGTATGATATATTTGCAAGTTTGCAGATATATTAAGAAAAAATAAAAGTTATTTGTTGAAGAGAATTACAATATAGTAATTTTATAGGTTAATAATACATAATATTATAGATTTACAATTTCTTAACTATTGCCGAATTTTGAATATTTTTAACAATTTATTTCCGTGACTTATTTATTCCTTGATTTACTAAAGTAGCTAAATTAATAAAATATGTATTTATATTTTTATCAAAAATACATATTTATTTTTTGATAATAATAACGTTTTTTTAATTTAAATATATAATGCTTATGATATTTAACCATAGACAAGATAACATCTACCAACATCTAAAAAATACTTTTCGATTATTGCCAAAACAGTGGAATTTTCCATTTTTCAGGTAATTTTTATAAATAATAGTAGGGGATATTTTAACAATTTTATAATATAACAGCTATATATATATATATATATACATGTTAATATATTAAATTCGAAATTGCTGTTGTTATTTTTATTACACTTAATATTTAGAATGCACACAGTAAAAGATAATGGTATAAAATAAAAATTGTAAAGAGGTAAAGTTTATGATTCAATAGGAATCTATAATTTCTATTAACTTGATATACCTACTTTAACGTGTTTGTATTGTGTCGGTTATAATTTTTTAAAATTGTGGACAAAATCTTAAAACAAGCTGCCAACCCTATTTTGAAGTCAAAAATTTTGCTTCTCTCCTTTGATCAAAAATAATGACGAGATCTATTACCGTTCGTTGCGTTTGTGTTTCATGAATTTAAGTTTTTTATGTTAAATATTTCAATTATATAGTTACCGGTGATAATTTAAGAAAATGTACAGAAACAAAAAAGATGTTGATAAACACGTGGAAAGTCTAATGTATAAATTGACACCTAAAGACGTAAGTGATTTTTTTATTTACTTATAACTTCTTTAGTTATTCATTTCACATACTTTAAACAGTCATGTTATATTGCAGTTTAAAGCAAGAGCGTATTCAATAGCACACTTGTATTATGAAGTGGGAGATTACAGAAATTGCCAGAAATATGTCGAACAGTTTATCTCTCATAAGTCAGATCATGCAGCGGCGTATAAACTACTTGGACAGGCATTTCATCAACTGGGTGAAAAAGAAAAAGCTGTTGAACAATATAAAATTTCATTTGATATCAATCCAAACCAAACAAGTATAATTCTTGACAGTAAGTATTCAAATATTCATTTATAATGATGATGCTAGTATGGTTAGTTCATTTATGTTTTTTAATAAGAAATTAAACAATTAAAAAGTATTTATGTTATGCAGTGCTCAAATGGTTATGAGATATTTATGTAGTAATTTAGTATTTTTTATTTTTTTAGTTTGTAATTTATTGGCTGATGAAGATGTAGCTGCTGACTCAGGACGCGCTAAGTACTGGTGTGAGAAGGCACTAGTATCTTTTCGTAATCACCCCATAACATACCGTCTTCGAGAGAGACTCCTTACTCTTACAGACCCGGATCCAGAAGCATTAGTTACTTTGATAAAATGTGAATTAGAGATGAGGCCAAATGATGCACTGCTTCATGCAAGACTACTAAAACATTATTTGAAGAATAATAAACATAATGAGGCATTTGAACATAGTTGCAACATTGAATTTGAAAAAAATTTATTTTCTAATAACTTTGCTTGGTATGAAACTCTGTCTGAAATACTTAAGTATAGTCCATCAAGTGTAAATGACTGGTTAAACCAACTACTTCTTTTAACTGTTAGAGAAAAGCTTTGTGTATTGAGCTTATCTGAGACACCCACTGGGTCTGGAAAAGGTATAGTAGAATGTTCTGAACAACTTCATGCGTATGACCAAGCAATGCAAATTGTGGCAAAATGTGGACCCCCTTCTGGATTTGGTGAATTTCATGCTAGTCTTTTACAACACCACCAAGGTCAGTTAGCATTCCATGCTGCTACCTTTTTATTGAAAAAGGCAAAAAAGGATCAACTTATCTGGAGAGAAGCTAAAAAATTTTCAACACCTTTGATGTTAATATCTTGGCAGACAATACCTGTTAATCTAAAAGTCAATTGGTTAACTCATACTTCTGAAAAACAAAAAAATGCAGTACATCAATGGTATATAGAAGGCTCATACAGATGTTCACAAGCCGGTCATTACTTACTAGCAGTGTCCCAAGATAAGAGTCAAATTCTCTTGGATCAACTTTCTCAAACTTGTGCAGATTCTCACTGGAAAGACAAAGTATATGAGAAAATTTTTACAGCACCAGACCAATTGAGCAAAATAAAATCATCTTATTTAGCTTCAAATGCATTTAAAAATCCAACTTTAAAATTACCAAAAAAAATTGAAATTAAAGTATATGATAATGACGCTCAAAGAAAATATCCAAGTTCCCTGCATAATTTTGTTTGGATTCTTCTGAACTATAAAAATTATTCTGATTTTAAATTAAATTTGTTTGATATGTTGACACAGTCTATGACTAGTTGTGGACCTGAAACATTGAACAAGCTTGATGTTTTAGCTTTTCTATATAGTACAACTTTATCAGCCCAAAAACAAAGAGATAAAAATCTAAATTATAATTTAAACGAACAACTAACACTTCCTGCAAACATTTCACACTTGTTATGTACGGTCCCACAAATGAAATGGTGGGACTGTGCTTATAAGCTAAGCCAAAATGAATTAGGTGCTGAATATACTGACATTCGTTCAACTTTAAGTCGAGGTATTGAAATTATAAGATGTGTTGATAATCATGGAATGGACCCTGTACTGCTTACAATCCTAGGCCGAATTTTTAGTGAGCATGCCAAAAATGCAACAACAATTGAAGAAAAGTCAGATTATGACACTAGAGCTAGCCTTTATTATTCATCTGCTATACCGCTTCTTGAAAAATTAAAAAATAAAGTTGCCCCTAAAGTGTCTGAAAAGAGGATGTTTGATTATGTACATGAGGAAATGGGTACAAAAGAAATCAACAATTTGTTAGAAGAAAGTAAGCTTTATGTTGCATTGTACCACTTAAATGATGGTGAATATGAAAAAGTTATAAATATACTGTCATCTTTGAAATCTCCTCAAGCTTTATATCACTTGAGTGATACTTATAAAAAAGCTGCCTTGGAGGAAAAAAAAATATCAGGAAGTGTTGACAGTGTAAATAAGTTTAAAATACTGATGGAAAAGGCTAAACAACAAGCTTATAAAGCACTTGATAAGTTGAAAGAGGCAGAAATGTACAAAAACAAACCATTATATTCTGAACTACAAACTCTCATAGAAGAAATAGAATTAGATTGTCATAAAATAGAACCTGATTTATCACCTAATGATGAATCTTCTGATGAAAATAATTCTGTTAGTGGATTTGTGTCTATACATTCTAACAAGGGTCTGTATCGGAATGTTAGTTCTACACCTAAACATGAAGGAAGACAAAAATTGAATGTGAATTCAACTACTTATCGTACCGCTACCGACACACAAGTCCTTGATAGCACTCAAGTCGACACAATATACTTAGAAAGAATAGAAAAGCAAATAAAAAGTCTGCAGAAGCGTGATGCATCCTTTAGTGAATTCAAAGAGCAAACTAAAGATTGGTTTGAAGAGAATCGAAAATTGGGTAGCCAAATAATTAGTACTATCAATTCTAATATGGAAAATACAACAGAGCAGTTCAAACTTCTAAAAATATCTCTAGACCAAGTTAAGAATCAAATAGATGAATATAAAAAGGAATGCAAAGATGTTGTGGAGCTAAAAAAACAAATTGGTGATTTAAAGAAAGAAGTGAATAAGCTTAAAAAGACCTCATCAGAACAAACAATAGATGAACATGACTTGTACAATTTGGATGAAGATTACCGACCAAATGACAATGCTACTACATTTGGAACACAGCTCCCTTTTACAACCCCACAAGTACTACCACCTTTTGCACAACGATTAATGCCACCTTTCCCTGTGCCATCAAACCCATATCAATTATATGGTCAAAACTTTTATAATTTGTACAACCAATATTCACAATTTGGACAAGCATCAGCTGTCCCTGGAGCCCCCCCAATATTTGATCCTTCAAGAGCTCCCATGAACTACCCAGGGATGTTCTCAACACCAGAACAAATGTATCTGGATGCAGCACAGCTAGTACCCACTTCAATTCCATCGGGGCCCTCTGTCCCAGCTATACCTGTACCTGCAATGTCAAATGTCCTAGCACCAGCGGCCATTCCTGCATCTAAAAATGTTAATGAGACAAAGGAAGCTACAAAATCATTGCCAGTTAATGTTGTTATTACTTCTTCGGATCCATTGCCTACCAGTACTATCACTCCAGCACCAGTCCTAAGTGTAACAATACCTCAAAAGCACATCAAAGGCAGTCCTCATAATTACCAAATACCAATGCCAGTTACTAGTGAAAGTAAAGTGACACTGCCTGTTTTTAATTTTCCTCTACCAAGCAGTAAAGCGGTGACAACAACTACTTCGAGCACATTAAGCTGGAATACCAACTCAGTATTTATGACAGCTCAACAGCCTACTACATTTGGTTCAACTTTGACGAAAGATAATGATGATTCTAAAAATGTTGTTGATGGTGTTTTGTCTGGAAGTTCATTTAACACTAGTCTAAATAAATCACGCACTCTTTCAGAAAAGAGTAATACATCTGTCGAAAATTATGATCCATGCCCAGATTTTAAACCGATTATACCATTACCAGCTGAAGTTAAAGTGACGACAGGTGAGGAAGATGAAGCTGTCATATTTAGTTCACGGGCCAAACTATTCAGGTTTGTTGATAAACAATGGAAAGAAAGAGGTATCGGTGACATGAAATTGCTTAAACATAAAATAACAGGAAAGGTAAGGGTGCTTATGCGTAGAGAACAAGTACATAAAATTTGCGCAAATCATATTATTCTCCCTGAAATGGAAATAAAACCAATGAAAAGTGAAAGTAAGGCCTACTTTTGGGTTGCTAATGACTTTGCTGAAGAAACTGTAGTTTTAGAAAAATTCTGTATAAGATTTAAAACTGCTGATATAGCCAAAGAGTTTTACAATTGTTTTGAAAAAGCTCGTATAGAAGCCACTAATCAAAGCACAGAATCACCAGTCCAAGCAAAAAATGAAGAGGAAAGGAATGTTACTATTCCATCTCTTAGTACTCATGTTACAGATAATACGGAAGCTCAAAGTGGAAAAACTGTAATCGGAGGATTTACGTTCTCTATGACGCCTTCATTTAAGGTTACAACTGCAACTAATGATAAAGATGCTAAGACTGTACCAGTAGTTCCTGTAAGTAAAGTTAATGTTTTTAGTGGTTTAACATTTAAGACAGGAACTTCGTCTTTATCCAGTACATTAGCGAATGTCACTACAAGCCCAAATAACAATTTATCAAAAATAACAGAAAAAATACAGTCAGACAATAGTAAATTAAATACTTCTGATGGTGTGGATGAATTTGTACCGACAGCTGAATTTAAACCAGTCGTTCCACTGCCGGCTCTTGTAGAACAAAAAACTGGTGAAGAAGATGAATTAATCCTTTTCGAACATAGAGCAAAATTATTAAGATTTGACGCTGCTGGCAAGGAATGGAAAGAAAGAGGTTTGGGAAATATTAAACTCCTCGTTCATAATAAAAATAACCAAAAGTTGCGCTTGCTTATGAGACGAGAGCAAATAATGAAAGTTTGCTGTAACCATACTGTAACAAAAGAGATGACATTCGAAAAAATGCCTAAAATGGATAAAGCAGTAACATGGTGTGCTCAAGATTTTTCTGAAGGTGAATTAGTTACAGAAACTTTTTGTTTACGTTTTAAAACCGTACAAGCATGTAATGATTTTATAGAAGCTGTTAAAAATGCACAATCTAAAATAGGAGATGATATCAAAGCCGCAAAAGAAGAACAAAATGCTTCTAAGCAAAATAATCAAACAGGGTTTGGAGATAAGTTTAAACCTAAAGCTGGTTCGTGGTACTGTGAAATTTGTTACACAAATAATTTAGAGAGTTTCACAAAATGCGCTTGCTGTGAAACTGATAAGCCTGGTCTCGTTGAAATTAAAGATAATAAAATCACTACTTCATCAACTAGCTCATCTGACTGGGGCGCAAAATTCAAACCTAAGCCAGGGTCTTGGGAATGTAAAGAATGTTTTATTCGGAATGAATTAAATGTTGAAATCTGCGTTGCATGCAATAGTCCTAAAGATCCAAATGCCAAAAAGGCAGAGTCAAAATTAGTTTCTGAAAATGCGCCAAAATTCAGTTTTGGCATTTCATCAGGTTTAAGTGGAACGTCTAGTGTTGAGAAAACCCCAAGTTCGTCTGATAACAATTTTACTTTTGGTATTCCTCAAAATACTAATGCATCTCAGGCGGATTCATCATTACTTTTGAATTCAAACACGCCGCAGAAATTTAGTTTTGGAATTCCTCAAAATAAATCGGATGCATTTGGCATTCCTAAATCAACGGAATCAAACTCAAATGTTGCAAAAACTAAAGATTATGATGCACCTTTAAATTTTGTTATGAAAAAAAAAGATGAAGATAATATTATAGTGACACCAGTAAAGCCAGCATTACTACCTACTCCTACGAAAGCTAATGTAACACCATTCGGAAATGAAAGTAGGACCTTTGAGTTTTCTTTTAAGCCTAAAACATCAATAAAAGGGAAAAGTCCAGTAAAATCACCGAAAGATAAAAAAGGTGATGAGAGTGATGATAACGAGTATGCATCAGAAGATGAAGGCCATCATATTCATTTCAGTCCAGTAATTCCAATGCCAGACAAGGTAATTATATAATTTATATATTGTATTAATTGCTTTGAACTGTAGCATATGACAAAGAGTATTTTAAATTGAATTAATAGTAATTGTTTTTCAATCTAACACACTGTAATTGTATATTTTACAGATTGAAGTTGTTACTGGCGAAGAAAACGAAGACGAATGTTATGCACATAGGGCAAGATTATTCAGATATTCAGATGGAGAATGGAAAGAGCGCGGCACTGGCGTTATTAGAATATTGAAACACAGGGAGTCAGGAAAACTAAGGTATTTGAAGTTTAATACTTATTTAAAAACTTTTTTCATATTTCATATAGAGAAGATTAAGGATCAATATTATTTTTTAGGGTTGTTATGCGCAGAGAACAGGTGCTTAAAATATGCCTTAATCACGCGTTGGTACCTGATAACATGTACAAACCAAAAGACGAAAGGACGTGGTTCTTTGTGGCTAATGATTTTAGTGAAGGAGAAGTAATGCTTCAGCAATTTTGCATCAGATTTGCTAATAAAGAAATTGCTACCCAATTTAAAGATGCCATAGATAAGGCTTTAAAGGAAAAATTTGGCGTCATCAGTAATCAAACCAGTGAAAGCAACAACCAAGATTCAGAGGATGTCATATTTATAACTGAAATACAAGCAACTAATGAAGAAAAAGAAAAAGCAAAAGAACTTATGCTCCCGGAAAATTTCTTTACCTATAAAAATAAAGAAACTTGTAAAGGATGCAGGGGCTGCGACACGGACGAGGATGTTAAAAATGAATCAGATCAAGTGTCTCGCAATCAAGACTTGACGTCGTTGACAAAACCAAGTTCATTGACCACACCGTTTAAAACATCGACGTTTAATTTCCAAAGTCCAAATAATTCTTTATATGGCACACCTAATAACTTTAACAACACTATTGACACTACAGTATTCCGTACTCCTTTGAGTACTAATGGTTCTAATAATAAAAGTTCTACAAATACTACAGCAAGTTCAAGTATTGCTGGAGATGATTCAACAGATAAGGAAAATAATTTAACAGACAGCTCACCTAATGTTATCAAACCAGTATCTTTTGTGAGTGCTGGCCAGCTGTCTAATACGTCAACTGTCTTGGCCCCACCCAAATTAACTGGCATAAATGTAATATCAAATAGTAATGGGTCGTCAGCTTCTGAAACTGTATTTGGACACACGAAAGCAAAATCTATATTTGGATCAACAGAGACTAAGTCCATTTTTGGACAAAGCAATCCAGTTTTTGGCGAAAGTAAATCTATATTTGGGGAATCGAAACCTTTGTTTGGTTCGTCCTCTGTCAAACCTGCCGTAAGCTTTAATCTCAATACTAGTAAAGTCGATACACAATCAAACGATGTTAAATCAATATTTTCAGCTGATGAAAAACCATCTGTTAACCTATTCAGTGGGAACTCTCAAGGAAGCTTATTCGGTCCTGCGGCCTTAAAGAGTTCTCAGCCTGGGGGTATTTTTGGTAATACTGCAACGTTTACCTTTGGAAATGCACCATCAAGACCAATTGAAAATAAGCCAGAATTAAGTGTTAAACCAGAATTTTGTTCTGGTAAACCGGATGATCATTCATTACAAGTAAATAAAAACTTATTTAGCAATTTGCCAAATTCGAAAAATAATGGAAGTCCTTGGGATAAAATATTGCCTGAAAAACCGAAAGCTGAAAATAATATAGTAGATAACAAGAGCATAGAACCAAAGAAAAATACCAATGCTGTAGTTTTAACTAACAATTCAGCAAGTGAGGAGACTCCTTTCTCATCAGACAATGCACCCAGCTTTGCAGCTTTGTCGTCGAGCGTGTCTGGGTTTAATACATCAAGTTAGTAACAAGACTATTAACATAACATCTGTTGCTTTATATGTGTTCTTTAACTAATTTCGCTTATTCCATCCTTAGAAAAATCTAACTTCCAATGGGAAGGTGCTGGGCAACAACTTTTCACCTCTTCAAAAGACAGTGCGGATAAATCTAAGAATGACACTAAAGCAGGTGAAGAGTCGGGTGCCGGGGCCAATGTGGAAGAGGAATATGATCCTCATTATGAACCCATTGTACCTCTCCCTGATAAGATAGTCGTGACGACTGGAGAGGAAGATGAAGTAAGTAGAAATTTTATATATATTTTTAGATTAGGGACATTGTTAACACTTCTGTACAACATTTTCCGCAGAATTTTCGATGCTATATTACATAATAAAATATTAAATAATAGTAATTTAATGGTTGGTATGATTTTATTTAGTATTTGGGAGATTTTTTTAACATTGCACAGATTTTTTTATATATATATTTTATTTATAATACATAACACATAACAACTGTTTATAGAAACATTTTATATTTAACAAACATAATAGTTTTACTAAAAGTGGGTAAACAACAAAAACATTATACTTATAACATTATAATTTAAAATTGTTAATAATATTTTTAAGGAAAAACTATTTGGTGAGCGTTGCAAATTGTATCGCTTCGATGACAAGACTCGAGAATGGAAAGAGCGTGGTGTTGGAGAAATGAAAGTATTATATCATCCCGAACGTAAAACATATAGATTGCTTCTTCGCAGGGAACAGGTAATAGAAAATTTAATAAATAATATTTTATTTTAATTTCACTTTATTTACATATATTTGCAATAATTGTTGCAACTTAACGTATAGAGTAACTTAACTTAATAAAAAACATAAACTCTATTCTAATGTATAGAGTTTATATGTTTTTTATTTCCATTTACTTATAAAACAAAAAAAATATAAACAATTTGCACTTGTGTGCTTGCATTTATAATACTAAAAAAACGTATACAGGTTTAAAATATAAATCAGCAATAGATCTAAGAACAATATATAGTTTTCAACATTTTAAAGTGGTATCCCTTACTAAGGAAGGAAAAATATTTTAGAAAACATAATTGGTGCAGTTACCATGCGTACATATGTATAGGCTTTTTTAAAAATTATTATTATGGTAAAGGACACGGCAGGGGAACCACAGGTACGTTGCCAGCCTTTAAGGTGGGGTTGGGCGCCGGTGTCTGGCATTACCTAATGCGAAACGCAGTGGCAAAAGTCACTACCTTCACGCCGGTTTTAAATGCCGGGGGTGGTGTTGCCATCACTGGCGACGTGACTACCACACGTACTTTAGTCGCCTCTTACGACACCGACAGTACCAGGGTGATCCTATTCTAGGCCGGGATCACACGGCACAAAAAGGCTGATAAGATTTTTCTATAATATGTCTTTCGCAGCGTCGCCCGCTTGAACTATTCGATTGTTTGTGTTCTAGTAGCATTGTAATTTGAGATAATATTGAAAACTAAATTTTAGCTAAGTTTCAGTCAATTCAATTAAAAAATAGCATTTTTTTAAACACTATCTAAATGGATAAAATTTTTTATTTAAGAATTGGTTAACCGTTTCGGATATTAATAGTGTGAAAATTGTGAAAAACACTTGTGTTCCTAAAATCAACATAGGCCACGGTTGATCCTAACACTGTAACATAGTTTTTATGAATACGGACAGTGCTTATACAGAATGTTTTTGTCGTCACCACTTTAAATGAAGCCACAGTTTTAACTACTCAAATAAAAGCTTATAACAATTAAAACAAAAGTGATATTGCTAAAAAATAAATATTTCTTCTAACAAAATAATTAAAAAATTGTCATTGTAAAATAAAACGCCATTTGTCAAGAATGACACACGCAGCCATACCCCTATCAAAGGGACACCGTCGCACACGCTTCATTCGGGAAATTGACTCGTAGGTATCGGCGGCAAAGTAAGTGTTTACGTTGTTGGTATCTATTCGTAACTGCATCACACGATATACAGGTATGGATAGACATTGTAAAAAAAAAATGACGTTTAAACTATTGAGGTATCTTGATTAATTTCTTTAAGTATCTTAAATATTTTACCCCATATGCCGTAAAAGTAGCGCAAACGCTTCCATAGTATAAAAAAATGGTATACAGGTACACAAAGCGGTCCTCAACATGCTTCTATTCATGGATTTGAAGCTGTTGCCGTTAAAGAACTCGGACCGCGCGTGGTCGTGGGCGGGGTGCAACTACGCGGAGTGCGCCGGCGAGCAGGAGGCGCTGGCGGCGCGCTTCAAGTCCGTGGACCTGGCGGCTGCATTCCGTGACAAGGTTGTGGAGTGTGTAAGGGTATGTGCGTTAGCTATTTTTTTTTTAAATAATGTAAACAGAGTCTGACAGTGAAAGTGACCTTTGTGGTTTATATTCTCAGGGGATTCTTGAGGGGATGGATTATTTTCAGGCCAATTGTGGCGCGCAGGGGCACAAGCGTGCAACTATAAGCCATACCATTCGAGAAATTGAAATATTTTATATTTAAATTTATTTGCTCCGGTAAAGAGTTAAGCTCCGCGGCGTTGACGTCCCCCATGTTACATCCTATTGTGCCATATGCAGGTCAAAGTGAAGGCAGTCAGTGTGACAAATTAGTGGCGAATTAGGCGGAAAGCTACCCTGCTATATATGGAACTGATTAATGTATTTTTATCATGAATTTTAAATAAATTTATTTTTTTACTACAATAGAAAATGAGATTACAAATGTTTAAAGCATAAAGTTAAGGTTTTATATAACATTATTATAAACTCTTAAATACAGAAATTACAAGTCGCCGCAGCCGATGCCATTAGAAAAGAAAAAGAGACTAATGAGAAACAAATTGCAACCATAGCACCTTTGCGGTTGCCTAAACACTTGGATGAAAGTTCTCGTTCGGGCGCACCATCACAACCGGCGTTGAACACCGATGACATTCAAAATGGATTACAAAGCTCGCAAATTGAGGAGTCAAACCAACTGCATTACGAAGAGACGGAGGAACATGGAGATTATGAAGAAGATTATGAACACGATTACGACCACAATGACGACTCCGATCGATATTATAATGAAGTAAGTGTATGTTGGAATAGATATTGATTTTTTTTTACTGTTTAAATGGTCAAACATTTAATTACATTATTATTAATACTAATAATAATGTAATTAATTGTTTTTTTGTTACGAGAAATTGTATTAAAAGTAATATAAACTTATGACAGCAGCGTTGTTAATTTTAAGCTTGATTTGATTATTGTTTTCCATTCCAAGTTATAATAAAATTAAAAAAAAAAAAGACATGAGTTTGCTTCGAGTAAATATATTAATTCGAAATGATGATTTAAATTGTACAGGAGGATGAGGAATCTTCAGTGTACTACCCTTGCAAGGCTGTTATAAAGCAAGGCTCCAACGAGACGGTGTGTGAAACGACGCACGTCCACGTCAGCTTCGACCAAGAGATATATTCGCCCAAAATACTCGTTACTGACTCCAACACTGGGGAAATACTTGCCGATATGTTGATACACACTGACACTGAATTCCAGGTAACTATTTAAAGTAATCTTTATATTCAGATTAGTTTTATTGTCCTCATGAACAGAAGACAAAACGGCGTTGCACTCTGCCACTCAAGTGTGTGTTGATCTATTTTACCAGGGAGGTGCGTTTCTTCTCCATTCTTACGATACACACCACACACCACATTCACTTACACCAGCCATCCTACGTATTTCTATGTTGCTGACTTAAAACACCTTTTAACATTTAAATTTAAAAGTAATTAATTTAATTTTGTTGTAGTCTTATTAATTAGTATATCACGAGCAGTTCCATGTAAAGTAAATAGGGTGTAAATTTTTGCATTCTAAAATAAAATACTTTAATCTGGCTTATTATCGATTGTTTCAGCTTTCCGATGATACATGCTCGTGGTCTGGTTTAGATTATACCACCAACATTTCAGTAGAAAAGACCTTGACCATAACATTTGCTGACAACCAAACAGCCATGGAGTTTTACGATTACTGCGAGGTTAGTAATTGAAATGAATAATCATTCACACATTAAACGGTCCACAAATTAATTTTATTCTATTAAATTTCGCATCAGTTTGCTCGAAAAATTTACTTATTATTTTACTTAAATATGTATAATTGAGACCGTTGTGGCGCGAACCTCCTGTACTGCTCTGGTACAAAGGCAAAAGCGCGGCATTGAATTCCGCTACTCAATTCACATTCGTCTGAAAGTGAGGAACAGTATCTTGACACTATGTGCAATAAAAAATAAATGTACAATTGTTTTTGTTACAGACCAGCAAGGCTGCGACATTTGCATCTAACGACCCAGAATCATAAGCATGCTTAGTGTAATTCATTCAAATTACTTGTGTTTAAGTTAGTCATAAGTGTATGTTTATATTACTCTTCTTTAGGTGTCATAGACTTAGAAACATTTTAACTTGATATAAAACATTATGATCGATCACTTCTTATTTTTTTCTTACTGTTTTCTGTTAATTGAAGCCCACAGACTGATTGTTCGTTTTTTAATTTCTTTGACACATATAGTAATTTCACGTAATGTGATTTTTGCTTGTCTAAATTGTTTTGTTTTTATTTAAATAAATAAACGTCTTAATTTCACATTCAATGAAATATATCATTTTTGTCAAGTCTTGTATTCAAATTTAGTTATTTAGATTCAAGTCAAGTCTTGTAATCAAATTTAAAAATTTAGTATATTAACATTTCAGAATCTTTTAAGAAAATGATTGCAACCATTTGATTCATAGAGTTAGAGAATTCTTTGAAAAAATATTTCCTTTGCTCTGTACTTAAAATTATTCTGTAATTTACTAGTTATAAATTATAATTAAGCATGCACTGGAAATATTTCTTGTACTTTTTTGAATAACACCAAAAAAAAACCTCAATTAATATTAACTTTCCTTAATTGACCTTGTCAACATGTCTGTGGGGGGAAATGAGACTTTGTATAAATATTTCTTTTATGCTACAAATTTACAAATCAGAACAATTCTTATAATTTATTAAGTAACTTTTATACGGAATATATCTTAGTAAATGAGGCTGCAGAAATAATGCTCATTATATATTATATAGTTAGAAATCACATTATATGCATATTCTTGACTTGAAATAAATATTTTCATAATAAATATTGAATAAACAGTTGTTAATTTATTGAAATTATATTTAACAGAAATCCAATGAGTCAATTTGCAGCCTCGCCATTTTTAATATTGTGTAGTAGATTGTACTTTTGCTTTATTAAATATTGTTACAAAGAGATCTGATCAATATTTGTTTTTCCTTTAAAAGGAACTTAGTGTCTGAGTAATTTTGAATATTATCATAATAAATGTTATTACTATTGTGTATTATAAAATTGATCAGGTCTTTTTCCATTATTTCTTTTAATTGTTTTTAAAAT
>JBAIZZ010000173.1:445556-604624 GCA_037355905.1 Heliconius aoede | reverse complement strand
AAAAAAAAATCTATTTTTTCCTTATTTAATTTTATTAAATTATATATTAAATTAATTAACATTTATTCACAAAATCTATATTCTAATAATTGTATAATATTTTTTTTTAGATAGTAAGCGGGGTCATGATTGATTCTTTTGAAGACATAAATACACCTTGGACTACTTTTAAAGTAATTATTCAATATAAATAATAAAGCGAGTAACTTTAGTTCTTATTTCGAGTGTGATTATGATGATATATTCATCACACATAGAGGACTAAAACTAATATTTCTGTTAAATTATATATAACTTTACACTTTTTCTAAAATATCAAATTTGTTTAGGATACCTCGCAGCGTGACGTTAAATCATTAAGGAAAGGTAACTAATACTCTAACATTTTATTAAAGAGAATCAATACCGATGGACAAATTAATTTGGAGACCAATGACGCAGCAACTTGGTTAGGTAAGGTTTTTATATGTAAGTGGTTTTAATATATTTAATTACTATTTTAATGATTGTACATTATGATTTAAATTGAAAAACGTTAAAACAAAATTTAAAAAGTATATGAGTCAAACATGTAATTAAAAAAAAAACAAGTAATTTTAGAATTTACTAATTATAATAGATTACAATATGTATAATATAGTTTTGGTGCCTAAAATGATCACATTTAAATGTGTATAGTCCATTAAGAATATTCATTGTCGCAGCTTTCGTCCGTGAAAGTTTCAATTTTAATTTTTTTTTCATGCGTTGGACTCAACAAGTCTCCCTGTGGTAGCGTTTGTCCTTGTGTCGACAGATATTCCTCGGCGTCGATTATAACTGCAAATATTTTCTTCTTAACTTGTGTTTGCATCCAATGAGGCATCGTCTTAGTGCTTTGCAATATACAATTGAAAAATGACTCCAGAGCGTCAGTCTCTTGGCGGCCATCGGCTTTGCGTTCGGGACACCGTCGCTTTGATTGTGGTGCTGCAAAGTGCTCGTCCGCACTCTCCGTGGTAGAAACGTCGTGATCGGAATTCTTTATGTTGGCATTCGAAGTTGGCGGCGGATCGATTTCAATGTTCTCTGTAATTCTGTACTTCATATGAGGTTCAAGGAACTGCATAGCTTTAGCATATTTCCATGTTGTAATTTGGGCTGGTAACAATTTATTCTTACCCAGTTTAGCTCTTTTCAGCGCATCTCGATGGTTGTCGCGCAGCTTTTTCCACTCTGATTTCGCTACCTGTACTATAAAGTAAATATGACAAAGTAAGTATTAAACAAATTAAATATACTTATATCAACTGAGGCCAACCTAGGGTAGGGGCGTAGGGGCTCAATAGTGTGACGCATCAGGTTGTGGGTTCGATTCCCACGATAATGAATTTTTTTTTTCGCTCTAGTGTCGGGGCAAAGTGCGGCAATGAGTTCTGCCACTTAACTTGCAATGACTCCAGAACTCGACGGAAAGTGGTAAACGAAAGTGCCTTAATACTGGGTTCCCAGGTTCCCTCTGGCTACCCTGGTATGTGCGAGGTACAGCTTGAAGCTGAAAATAAAATCATTATTAATGAGTACAATTTAACAGTTTAATTTGAATTCCGCCACTCAGCACGCAATGCCTTCAGGTTTCGGTGGAAAGTGGGGATTGGAGTGTCTTTATACTAGGCTTACCTCTGCATAGGGTATACAGAGAGAAGCTAGTTGAGTTGAGTCGAGTAGAACCTAACTGCTGTGTACGGGATACAGCGTGAAGCTGATTTACTTTTTAATTTAACAGTCTCATTCCTTTTCCCGCATAAGGAAAAGTAGGTAAGGTAAGTATATGGAATACTCTTCTCCTAGTTCTAGACACCCCGTTTCCCACCTAATTTTTGAGACATAGCGTGCTGAGTGGCGAATTTTTCTGCCAGGACGGGGTAGTGACCATTTTTTTCCAGGACGGGGAAGTGAAAATAATTTAAATACGATTCATGTGTGGAGATTGACCCTTTGACTTGATTTAAAGTCTAAGCTTGCCTCAGTAGTACAATTCTTAACTAAATAAAAAGATGAAATAAGTTTCTTTTATCAAGTGTTTTATTAAATCGTGACCCGCTTGAAAAGTTAATTCCACTTAGTATTTTTCATGTCGCCAATTTAGCGAGACGAATAGAATACATATTAATATTCCTATTATAGTAGAAATGGAGAGGACAATGTTACAACACTGTACTCTTTCCCTTCGTCTGTTGCCATCGCACTCTTTACACATGACGGTCATGCCCTACGGTGGTCCTGCTTTATTCTATATATCCTTTCACTCACTCTAGCATCACCTACCTCCTATGCTCTCCCACTCACTCTAGCATCATGTTTATATTTTTTTATTACATCTCAACCTATTTAAAAATCAATAAGTATTTGTTTACAACGTTTTAAGTAGTGACTGACGACTGCATAATACATAATTGTGTATATTTGTACTAGTTCTGTCCGGATATTTTGTAGATTATTATAAAATCTACGTATCTACATACTGAAGTAGGTAATGTCCTATGGACAGGCATAGTTAAAATTTTTTTACAAAGTGAATATTGTTATAGAACTAAACGTGATGATATTCCCTTTTGCCTACTTTATTGTATACATACTTTTCTTTTCAATATAAATATAATTTGTATTCAAAATACAAAATATATTTAAAAACTTTCAGACTTTATGAAAAAAAAAAAAAAATTGCATATCAGCAACATTACACTTCACTTACTATTTGGAATGGAACTGCTCTTATAATGATCGACGACACACTGCCATGCTTCATCCTTGACATGTATCTCGCGGTAGTCCGGATGTAAGGGATTCCATAAACAGGGCTGAAGTCGAACGCCTTCTATGAAGGCTTCCATTATCGGTGTATTTTATATAAAACTATATTATAAAGTATAAAAATATAAAAGTGATCGCTTACAAGCGCGTCGTGCTACGGACCCGCCCGCGTTCACTGACATTCACTGGTGGCGCCGGGTGCGGGTGACCGGCCTCGCAGCGCCTCGCGCTGGCTCGCGCGTGCTCGCTCTCTCCCCGCCCCGTCCGGATACCGGTTCCTTTGTGGAACGTAATTGGAAAGTATGTGCGTACACGTATGAAATACACGAACAGGCAGCTGCCTCTTGTACTACCTAAAGAAATCCATATATTGATTTGGGTTTCTTTATTTTTTAGGTAGATACATTTAAAAGTTATATTTGTACGTACAATAAAAGTAATTAGTTATTAACATTCTTAGTATTTATCATTCGGAAAATTTAAAAACTAATAATTAAAAATAATATTATTATTTTAAATAATATGTTCTGTTCTTGTTGGACGAAGCGCATTAATGAATTTTGAACAAATTAATAAAAAATATAAGCCAGACGTAGCGCAGGGACACAAAGTGACTGTCACCGCGACTGTTTATGGGGTTGATTCCCACTCGAGGAAATTAAATAATTTAAAATCAGCTTCATGATAGAGGACCCCCATACAGCAGGGTAGGTAGAGGGAACCTCGTGATTAAACGAGAACGAGAAACGTCGTATATAAATTTATATGTTCATTTCTTCGCTCTGGTGTCGAGGCAAAAGCGCGGCGTTGAGTTCCGCCACTCAACACGCAACACGCAATGCCTCCAGAGTTCGGCGAAAATTGAAGAATACTAAGTTCCATCTGCCTACCTTGCTGTGTGCGGGTTACAGCGTAAAGCTGATTTATCTTTAATTAATTATTTTTTTTTAAAAATCTATCTCTGGAATTATTAGAAAATGAAGGACAGATGGAAATATCATTAAGTTCTCTCCAATTGACCCACGTCATGTTTGAAAATAAAAAAAATCATAAAAATAAAATACAAAAATGAATAAATTGAATAGGAATTCAAAGTTTGTTTCTATTAAAAATGTATTGATAACCTTCAATCTGTTACAGCTAACAACAAAGCAAAAAGACAAATTCCATCGACAGTGCCTTTTTATGACGATTATGTAGGTAAAGGAATTGCACTTGTCTGTAAGATGCTTAGCGATATTTAAATATAAAATTTATAATATTTATAGCGCGAAAAAAACTTTAACTACAGTATTGTGAAGACGGACATTAGTCAACGTAGAATCGTCCGCATGTAGAGTTGTGTGCAGAATACTCAATATGTAAACTTCAGCGTTACTTTTTGTCAATATATAATATATATGTATACGGTATAACATAGTAAATCACCCGTCCTCGCTTACATCTTGCCTCTACCTTGCGAAATCGTTCACTAGTAGAAGTACTAGGCGAAGGCCAATCCTGACGCCGGACTTTGCTTCTTGAATATTCTGCATGCGTAGGTACGCGTTCATGAAGGTACACGCGTGAGTTTGATTAGTGCCTGTGTTCACAATCCTCGTAAACTGATTGTCGGACTATAAGATATGAATTTATATAATTAAAACTTTTCAGACAATGAATATGAACCGACTTCGTATATGGATTCGACGCCAATACCTCTTAGATTCCGAAAATTTAATGCAAGTTATAATAGTTACACTCCCGGGGAAGAATTAAAAGTTAATGAATTATTTGACTCGCACACGTATGATAAAGGAGTACACGAAGAACACAAATTTGCGCTGTACAAAATGCATCATCCAGAACTACGCTGTGGTGTTCTCTTGCAGTTATTTGAAAAAACGATTACACCACAAGGGAAAACTTCATGGAATGATTTAACTAAAGAAGAGACGGCCAGGTAGGCGTGTAGATGATAGAATTATAAAGTATATATTTGGTGGCCTCGCACTTTTAAGTTTTACTTAATTTCAGAGTGAGCGCCAATAATTCTAAATGGTCGAACGGTGATATTAGCATTGAATACAAACCAAGAGAATACCAAATCGGCAACGGCTTTAGTCTTCCTCTTCAGAATCTTTGTTTGGTCGTACCTCTAAAAGTTTCAAATGATATTTCCCAAGACGGTAAATATTATTTAATTAATCATATTTCATTATTGTTCGCATCTAGTATCTAAGTTGAATTCAATCTATATTACATGTATTTTTTTATAATCTTAGGTACATTGCGGAATTTTTTCATACTGCCAATGGATGATATTATAAATTTGACTGACATTGGTGATAAGAACTCTATGAATTACAATAACGTTGATTCATCATACGATAATAATACATATTTTCAACAGGTATTAATAAAATAGATTTGGGAAATATGTAGGTAGATTTATATATTTCTTGTTGTCATATATTTCTAGTTATAAGTTTCCATATAAGTAATGTACGAGTATATAATAAACATATTTTAAGCAATATCGTCGGGTGGCTTTGAGAATGAAGAGAACAACAATATATGATCACAGTGAATTGAATATATATTCACAAGGATCTGAGAAATATCTTAAAATGCCTTACTTAAGACCGCATAGTGCTCAACTTGATATAGAAGCGAGAGCAGATGACAATGAACTTGTACATGTAGGGTTAGTTACATGTAGGGTAGACAATGAACTTGTACATGTAGGGTAGACAATGAAATTGTATATGTAGAAGCTGGCTGAATTGAGTTTTTTTTTTGTCAGAGCGTTTGGGCGGTTAATGACGATTGTATCGGATACCCGCGGGGCTCGAGCAGTGGTAACCGTACAAGCTACGAACACAGGCCTAGTGTCAAGTAACTTTAGGTACATTATATTTGTATAATTTAATTCGCATTGTAATAAATAATATTTTTTTTTTATTGTTATGTTTTATTTTTCAGTGTACTACTTCGTGATTGCATCCCTACTTCAGACGACATTAATGCTGATAAATATGGTGATGTAACAGTCGGTCCGTCATTGTTGCCGCCAAGGCACACTAAAACTTATTGCATAAATATCCCTTTTGAAATTCCACTAGAATTTGTTCAATGTGCTGGTAAAATATTGTCACTTTTATAAAGGATTTTTTTTTGAAGAACTTGAAAATATTCTATACTCCTTATTTCCCTCACTTTACTTATTTTGATATGATGTTTCTTGATTTTTATAAGTCACTGTACAGAGTACACTGTACATAACCGCGAGAGTCTTATCCAATTTATATAAATGTCTCAAAATCGTTTACAGTAAGCTTAGTTAATGAACATGGTGAGTCTGTCGCTGTACGAGATGTTAGAATGAAAAGAAATGATCAATGTTTCTGTGTGTGGTGTTGTAACTGCGTGTGCTTAAGTAAGTTTTATAATATTCCTGAGATGTTTTGAGTTTTAGGTGACAGTGAAACAGTGCCTTTATGTAGATTTTACTTATAGCTCAAGAGCCGCCACACCTATTTCATTGTAGCATAGCTAAAATTTAATAAAACTAGTTTTATTAGGTATATTCGAAGTAAATTAAATTATATAAAAAACACTGTATGTGCTGTATCTATTTATTTTTAATATACCTACCTATCTTAGTAGTGTAATATGTATTTAAGTAGGTAGGTGGTAGATACAGATATTAGTTCTCGTAGCCAAGGTCATTATGAGTTTCTGAGTTTTCATATATTTATCTAGTGTTTTAAATGTATGTAGATAACTATCGTACTCATTTGATTAGGCATAATTCGACTGTTTATTATATTTTTTCAAAGCAGAATAGGCAGAGGGATAATATAGGAGGGATATAAGTCATGAGCGTAAGTAGGCCGTGGACCGTGCCGCCACGGTTGCCCTGAAAAATTTATAAAGCAACATTTACACGAACATAACGGTTCAAAATTTAAAAGAAAATATCTCTAGTTACGCCATAGTATTAACTCTAGTTAAAACCGTTCCCCACTTGCTGCCCAATTTTTAAGACATTGTGTGTTGACTGTCGAGTGATGGAGCCCAACGTCACGCGTTGTCTTGTTATGAGATGAAATTATTGATTTCCCCGAGTGGAAATCGAGCATACTACCTACCGTTTACAATCTAAGGCTTTTAAATAAATAAACATGAAGAATTAAAGAAAAGTCAGGTATCATCATTGATAATCGCTAAAAGTATTTTAACTTTTCAGGTGAAGATCCTAAATTATTGTGTCGTAGTTTATCA
Source organism: Heliconius aoede (assembly GCA_037355905.1). Taxonomy (NCBI): domain Eukaryota; kingdom Metazoa; phylum Arthropoda; class Insecta; order Lepidoptera; family Nymphalidae; genus Heliconius; species Heliconius aoede. The sequence goes on along the minus strand of JBAIZZ010000173.1, from coordinate 597,565 downwards.
GAAGCTCAACTCGTAGTGGCAGGATTACCAGTACAAGACCCACCACGCCATGTTCGGTCTGTCTGTTACTCTGATATTGCTACTATTAATATATTTGTAGCGGTCATGGGAGTTTTAACAGCACTCTTACTTCTTGGTTGGTTTATTTTTGTAGGGACTACAATATTTTTTCCTTTCATGTTATTATAATACAATCTATATTTATTGTCTACATATTATCTATATAGGTAGATATAGTGTAAGTAATTACTGCTCTCATTTCAAGAATCGTTAAAATGAAGCGTTGCAACACGCAATGCCACCAGAATTCGACGGAAGGTGGCTCGACTCTCTTTGTCTACTCTACTACACGCGGGATACAACGTGAGATCAAACAAAAAAAGAAAAACATGTACATATATTTAAGGCATCATCAAGGCCTGTCTTGGACTATTATTGCGATGTGTGGGCTCGTGGGGACTATATCTTATTCTGCAAACACCACGAAAATTGGAACGATATTATGAATGGTCTCTGCGTGACAGACAAGTAGTATACGACAAAGACGGATGGCCCGTACACCCTGATACTAAGAAACGTAACGTTCGTCTCATTAGCAAGTACAGTAATTTATTTTTTTATAAAAAAGAAAAACAACTTACGTTCAGTTTAAACAATAGTATAATTTAAACAGGACGAATGTATCAACGGAGCATGTCTAAGCATACTCCATATTTGAATAGCATTTTTATTTAAGGGAATGCTCGTGAAAATGAAATGGTATGTTTTAAAATAAAGTTATTTTGGGCACAAGCATGTAACTGTAAACGCGGCAGTAATGGGGTCGATTCCTATTCAGGAGAAAGAATTATTGATTAACATTTTCGTTTCATCGCTCTAGCAAAAAGGAAAAGTGCGGCGTTGAGTTCAGCCACTTAACACGCAATGCCTTAAGAATTCGGTGGAAGGGGGGGAACGGAGTCTCTTAGCACTAAGTTCATCGGAATAAAGCGTGAAGCTAATTACAGCCATTAAATATTATGTGGTTAGTAGTTTGAATGAGTTATTAAAGAATGGTAAAAAAATCTAGATGTGTACCTAGCATATATATTCTAAAACCTTCGGAGGAGTAGGTGCTAAGCAAAATATTATCAATTTACCTTTAATTTACCCCGCTGAGGCTTTTTGAATTATCGGAGGTTCGCGCGGACACATGTGCATAATCTATATTTTATCCCAAATTGCCTCGTAAATCCGATACCACAATCATAACATGAAAAAGTGTCATTTACTTTTTAATACGATTGTACGATATATGCACAGCATGCGCCGCGGCGGGCTCGCGCCTTGACTCACACTTTATAAAATACTTGTCGGCCTTTACTTCGGGAAAATGTACTCAACTTAGCTACTGACAATAATGATTGTCTTTATTTTTTTCAAATCTTTATATATCCTTGTATTTAAACTTTAAAAAATATATTTCAGTTTAATGGAGTTTGTATTAAATATTTTCTTCTTTATAATTTTACCATGTGCCATAATTTGGGACTCTGTAAGGAAATTGGCCTTAAATTGTCAAGTCCCTGATCGAAAAGCTGAAACAAAATATAGGAATGAAAATAAAAAATGTTTTAGTTCACATGATGTCCAGGTGATCTTCATTTTTTTAGCTTCACTCTATATCCCACATATAACCGGGTATGCAGAGGGACTCAGTGTAAGGACACTATTTTCCTTACTTTTCAAATCAAATATTAAGTAACGTTTATTTGGATTCCGTAGAAAAATAAAAAAACCCGAACCCTAAAGGATTATGCGTCTCTCCGTTCTCCGTCTGTCACAGGAAATATATTCTAAAACTACTAAATGGGCCAATTATTAAACTTTTTGATGATAGTATAAAAAAGTTTAAATTTATTGAATTAATAAATACTAAACTGATCAAACTATGGCTGAAACGAGGTCTTTTGGCCAAAACTTCGAAACCGACACGAAAAATTTAATCAATCACAAATTACGAGTAATAACGTATAATTATTTTTAGAGTTTTGAACCTCTTCAATGCGACAGACAAGGAGGTTTGCGCAAATGGATGACACCACAGGCTGAAGAACTAACTAAAAAAATTCTACACAAAGGCCTCACGCCCGATGGTTGCGTAAGATTTAATAGGGGAAAGTCTATGAGATGATCCACTTATAGGAAATACTCTCTAAGCATTGGTTGGCTTATACGAAAGATCTAGCTTATAATATTTAGTATTTATAGTAAATAATCATCTTAACACCCCGGTGTCCAAAATGATTACATGCACGTAGTACATGTACGAAATGTACTGGGGATCTTTTTACCTACAAAAACTGGTCAAGTGCGAGGCGGTCCAACCATTAAGAATCCTGTACCAATTTTATTAGTAGATCAACGGTAATGTGACTTATAAAAGTTGACAAACCTAGGTTTGCGGGCGTCTGCACTCATCTTATATGTATTTTTTAGCTTCACTTCAGTCGGTTGTGCCTCTGCCCCACGACGGCCTAAAATATAATCTTGCAAATTTTTCGGAAGTTTTCCTTTGTTTGTACTGAAAATTCGTCCGTTACGTGAAGTCAATTTGGACTTCAGAATGAGATAAAAAATTATTGCAGTTAGAAGTGTATAGTACCTACTCGTATTTAGAGAATTCTTTTTAATGGAATAAAATATATATATATATATATTTCTATTGTTTATAAAAGCTATATAGTGTGTAATTAAAAAAAAAATAATATATATTTTTTTTTGGATATGGAAGTGCTCCAAATCTCTTAAAGTGACCTGTTTTTTTACTATTTCTTATGAAGTCGTATAAAAAACTTTTAAGAAGTCTCTATGCAAAGCTTTATTATTTGGATGCTGACTGGGGGACGCGGGTGTTAAGAGTGACATATTACCGTAAGAAATGCAGTTTCGCTGCAATAGCAAAGGATAATCTTACCTCGAGGGATCTTCTCGTACACTTTCTCCTACGTCATTTGGCATTACCTCAATATTTTTTTTTATAATATTTATTAATTTAATATTTTTTTTAAATATATAAGTATGTACTACCTAAATGCGTAAGAACTTGAAATATTTTACTAATATGTAATATATGTATATAACTGTAAATCACCTGATGACGATATTTAAATGATAACTCATACAACTGTATTATTTTTTATTTATGTTTAGTATTAAGTATTAAGTTTTTTAGAAGCAACCTCTTCTACAAGAAAAACCATATCGCAACAAAAGTGAGAAAACACCACATATGGATTGCGAACAAAACGATACAGATTATGTGTTAATGCAGATGCAAAGAAGTAGAGAATCCTTAGCGGTAAGTATATATAACAAGGTGCATTATAGATATAAATAGTGTGAACTGTTATCTTTAAAACATCTTGAACTATTAAACCTGAAAACTGTATTACAGATATAGTAGTTTTGTATTTAAATTTGATTGTGAAAGTTTTTTTCTGGCTCTACTTTTCTGATCATTATAAATGATATGCAAAGTTCAACTTAGACCTCGGGAACTTACCGACTTACCAACGTAAAAGCTGAAAACATTAGACGACTACTTTTTTTTATTTTTAGTTGATGTATGTTATAAGTATGGAATTTGTTTATGTTAATTTATCAAATATTTTCTGTTTTATGTAGTGTGATATATCTGATATGTCTATGCAATAAACACCAATGATAAAATTACTTAATTTTTTATAGAAAAGTCAAAAGAAATATGAAACAAAAACTTTTCAAGAAACGCAGGCAGACAAAATAGAACGATGAAAAATTATTTATTTGTTATAGATTTTTTAAAATATGATTCATTAAACTTTTTGTTTTGTTACAATTATGAAATTGTTACTTTCTACTGTTGTATTTATTTCATATTAGAGACTCAAACGCGGCTACACTCATTAAACTTATTTTATTAAAACTATAAGGAAATATATATATTCATTTATTTTATTTAATAAAAATAAATAATAAAAATAAAATTTGTCCTATATTATTTAAATACCTTTAAGAATATGTGTGCAAATGTTTCATGATAATCGGTTAAATAGTTTTGGCGTGAAAGCGTAACAAACAAACTTACATTCATTTTTATGATATTATAGAATATGATTACTGATATAACCTAACGGCGTGCTGAAGAGAAAACCAATAAAACCTTTTTGTTATCAGCTTCACGCGTATCCCGCCTTCAACAGGGTAGGTAGTGAGGTAGTGAGTTTAGTGTTAAGTACATACGTCGGATTCTGGACGCATTGCATGTTGAGTGGCGGAACTCAACGCCGTGCTTTGCCTCGACACCAGAGCAAAGACATTGAAATATAAATTTATATTTATATTTCATTTTCTCGTGTGAGGATCGAACTCACAATCAGCCGCGTTTACAGTCATAATTTGTGCTTCTGTTCCCCGACTGGCCTCAACATGTGACATTAGGTTCTTATAGTTTTTTTTTTAGTTCTTTTTTTATTACGATGAGACTTGATTGAGATTTCCGATTGTGCATGTTACTGTTGACCACAAAAACTAAATATTGTCTGTGAACGTCATATTTAGTCAAAGCACGAACACCAATATTGTCAATAAAGTACGTATTGTACGTATTGTGTAGATTTCTAGCAAATTCTGTTTTTGCCACGACAATCGGGGAGAGGAAGAGTTATAGTCAATCATATTGTAGTATGCGTGCCCGCAGCAATATTTTAGTTGAAAATAAGACTTAAAAAAATATTGTTTATATATTATTTATTTAAATTAGCTTATGCTAATATTACTAATTGAAGATGATTACGAAATATTTTCAATAATATTACATAGTATGCGGGGCCATATATTGAACAATGTTATTGCAAATATTGTTGACAATAATATTGTGTCGCTAGCCTTACAATTAGACGTTTTCATCTGTCGACTGTCAATGGAACGTTAACACTCAAGCAGTAGGTCGTCATATTATTTTAATATTCTACGTTAATAGTTATAAGTTAAATAGAAATTATCTTATGAACAAATACTAGCATAATTCATAAAAAGGAATCACTTTTATCTTATCTTGTAGTTGCCACTATTAAAAATTTAATTATATAACATTGTTTGGATATGTAAGTGATGCGTGTACTCCTAAGACCAGTAACTATATTTAGACAGGCAGTGCAGGCGAATAGAGTTGTTCACTTAAAAAACACATTTACCACAGGTACTTTTTTTGTTATAGTAATAATATTTATATCCCATAAATTAAGAACTGAAGTGCATATTTATACCTGTTCTTTATTACATATTGCGTATTTTTTGGTAATGTCAATATCAACGAAATTATAGCATTAGTTTGGAGAGCCATGGAAGATAAAGAGGCATTAAGAAAACGCTTAACTCCACTTCAATATCATGTTACTCAAGAGGCTGGTACAGAAAGGCCATTCACAGGTATATAACTTTACTGCTATATTTTTTTTTTAAATTTCAGATTAGAATTTAAACCATATATTTATATTTTAGGTGCTTATAACAAATTTTATGAAGAAGGTTTATATGTTTGTATAGTTTGTAGACAAGGCCTCTTTAACTCTAAAACCAAATATGATTCTGGATGTGGCTGGCCTGCATTTAATGATGTTCTGTCTACGGATAAAGTTACTCTACATCAGGATACAAGTGCAGGTACATAATGTTTAATTGTTACTTTCTTTAATTAAAGTAACAAATGTAGTAAACCTAATAAATTAGAACAAATCACTAATAAAGCCTTTTGTATATTGTGGACATTTTAAAACAATTATTAGATAGTTATTTATAACATTTAACATTGGATATATACTTTAAACATAAATTAGTTTTTATATTGTGTCAATTCATGCAGAAATGGTTCAATGTCAATATACAATAGGTTATCTATAAATAATGTAAACCTATGATGTTGTACAAGGTAAAACTTATATACTAAATGACTAAGCTTAGATCATACTATGGGATGTTTGTTCTTCTGGTCACTAATGGATATTTCGGGAGTTGCATGGTCATTCATTTTTTGTATTGCTTGTTTTAAATATGGTTAAGGTAAAAAATGCTGCCATTTGTTTAAATAATAAACTTACCTATTAAATTTATATAGTATACAGATATTTGCTCCTATTGAATATAAATATAATATTATTATAATTTTTTTTTTATTACAAACACTAAAATACTGACAATATGAATTATCGTATCATTTATTTGCAATCATATCTGAATGTATACATACTGTATTATCCTTTACCCGCCCTTGCTGCTGACATATATGGCTGCACAGTAACTCCCATGTTCAGGCTTGCCTTCTATAGCACAATTAACCTTCAACTTGAGACTAAATATACTTTGTTTTTTGAATCACTGTTTTGTTTTTCAACTTTAATACTAATATTGCTAGCCACATTGAGTTGCACTGTTTTCTTATTATGAGTTTTGCAGATTAATAAAATACTAAGGTCAATATATTTATTTTTTCCAAAGTATTATTAATATCAATATTTATTATTACAAAATTATTTCTTATTCCTAAAAAATCAATTTATTAATTATTCTTTTATATTGAGAACTTCATTATTGATTAATGAAATCTTAAACGGTGTTGGCAATTGATTTTGGTGCTAATATATTATAATATTTTTTTCTGTCTTTCCACTCCTTTTACCACCCTTCAAACCTATCCTGTCCTCCACAATAAATGTAAGTTGGTAATTTATTAATGGTATAATATTTACATATTTATTTATTCTATTATTATATATTATGTATATTAACTGCTTTATAATGTGTTTATTACTTTTTATTTTGACTATTTACATATACTGGCACATATTTATATCTTTTGCACTTTCCTAAAAATTCAACCACACCATCACTCATTTAAATATGAAAACATTTAACTAATCTCTCTATACCTGGGTAACACATGATTGATTGTCACTCATTTGTATTCACCTTGTACCTTGCATAACACATGGAATGCGCATGTTATTAATGATCATTTACCCTCCTATCCCCACCATTCCACATGTCCCGTCCTCGCCTTACATACACGGATGGCTGCCGACTGGACGACGACCCCTGCTGTTGTCGCTGCGCCGAATATTTCTGCCACCATCTCGGATCGGATTTTAATGACGTCAACTTTGTTTAATGTGATGTGTAAATAAATGGCTTTGTGGTGAATGGACTGGGGGTGGAATTAAAGTTGGGGCAAATATATTACTGGTTTTAACGCGACCAGGTATGGTGCGAACTGAGGTGAGATGCTCCAAATGCTCGGCTCACCTCGGCCACGTGTTCAATGACGGCCCGGCTCCAACTAAGAAACGATTTTGTATTAATTCAGCTTCAATTGACTTCATACCTGCTGAAGAACGAACAGACTAACGTTTTTGTTTTCTTTATTTATTTTACTATTTAGATTCTTTGCTAACATCTATGTTTGTATTGAAATATTACCTGAGCAGTACTATTTTCATTATATATGTGGCACCAGAGATACAAATAAGTTTTAATAAATAAGTAAAAAATTGTATAATTATATAATTGAATGTTTATTATATAAATAAAGTGCAATAGATATTTTACTAACCATTTTAAAATAAATGCTTTATCATATCAATTTCTAATGTTATATATAAATACTATTATAGCCAAAGACACTTGAAATGGCAGTTATTTTTATAAATATTAATCAACACCACGCTAGTTACCACATCCAGTCAATTTATTATATCTGTTGATTATATATTTGTTTTTTTTTTTCAGTGTAACTTTCTCAGTTTTTTATTTATATTAGAAGTATGAATGTTTCGCTTCTAGAAAATAAATATTTTTTGTGCATAAACTTGGTTTTATTTATGTACTACACTAATTTTATATAAATTATTAAATAATATACAGTGTTTTTGTAGCATAACTTTTTAAATGAAACCACAGTTTTAACTACTCTTTAAAAGCTTAATACAATTTGTATAAAAAAATTCCAAAAATGAAAAAGTGATTTCTTCAAACAATAAAATTATCGTTGTATAATAAAATAAAACGCCATTTGTCAAGAACAATGCACCCAGACATGAACCGCACACATTCTGAAATCGAGTCGTAAGTATTCGCGGCGAAGTTAGTAACCTTTAATAGTATTTGTGTAGTAGTAAGTCTTTACGTTATTGGTATCGAAATATATTGTTCTCTGAATCTAATCTGTTGAGGTATCTTGATTAAATTTCTTTAGATGTGGGTTTAAAATATTTTACTCTATATGCTGTTTCCGTAAAAGGAGCGCTGACGCTTCCATTTTGTAAATTACAATGTAGAAACTTTTACTGAGACATTAATTCTCCTGTGGAGCATGGTGTTTTATTTTCTTACCTCTGTATCTACAATGTTGTATAAAGTTGTGGCTTTATATTTTTAATTTAATTACATAAGATTTCTCAAGGTATCAGATTTGTTTACAAATAAAACTACAAAACGTTGAGTTGAGTCTTTTATTCATAGTATGGTTGTAATTTATATGCACAAGTTGCTCATACATGGCACTGGTGTTTACAACTGTCAAAAATCATGAAAAAACCGCTTTATAGTCTCATAATAATATTACATTTATTAATACATTTTCAACTTAATTACGTACATAATTACAGTTAGTTTCTCATCTTACATAGTGCATACGTCAATTTCATCTCCCATGATCACATAGTTATAATATTATTTCACACTAATACTTCTGATACATTCTGAATAAGTTTGTTCAAGCTCTCTTGTAGTTTTGGCTATATATTTTTTTTACATCTACCTTATTGCACACTATTTTGGTATTGGTTGGTGCAGATCGGTTCTTTATTTGTTGTTTGATGTTATTATAGGCCGTATTGTGGTTTTAGCTATCCATAGGCCATTTTATGTGTAAATAATATTTGGAATATATTTATAGTTAGTGCACGTGTACAATGATATAATAGTAAATAGGGTGTATGATTTATGTTTTTAAAAATTAAAATAAGATATAAATGTAAAATAAAATATAAACATTTAAATGCACCAACCATAAAAAAAAACTACAAAGAATAATAGTGTAATAATTGGTCATTAATATTGTCAAGAATACACTACTATGATTTATTTTACTCTATTTTAGCTGTACAATTTACAGAAGACTCAAGACGCTCATTTTCACCAGATAGATGATACTCACTCGTCCCTCACATTCAATCGCAAAATAATAAAATAGCAAAAATTACATAATAAAAGGAAAAATTTAACAGCATCTTTCGGCACAACCTATTTATAAAAGCAGAGAGTCGTTAATATAATTAAAATATTCGTTATATGGTCTCTTGCAGTACCTATAGAAAAGTTATTTGTTTATCTGATCACTAACTAAGTAATGCCTACTATTGTCTTATACATTCATTCCTGTGAATATCATTGATAATCTCTTTTTATCCTCCATTAGTTCAATACAAACTTTTGTGCCACAAAAGATAAATGACCAATTTGTTTATAATTTCATATATAATCAGTACAATAAACTATATAAACTTAATACTAGGTAAATGCTTCACTTCATGACTAACAATGATACCATTCAAAAATAAAATTATATTTTAATAATACACTTGTAATTAAATTATGAAATTTATAACATCAAATTGTTAATCGTCCACATGTGTGCTACATTTGAACTTAACGCTGTTAAAATAATAGAACAATTTATTATTTATAATAATGAAAATATATGTAAATGGAAAACTAAAGCGCAATATAATAAATAATTATTCGGTCATAGTGATAAAGATAAAACTAGCTAGCTAGTAAAAGCGTCACACGGCCAAAGCATTAGTATTATTTCACTAGCAAGTAACCTCAGTCAAAATAATATGAAGTATCAGATACGCATATATCACTCATTGTTAAATGGTAATAAAAATGCGTGCCTCCCAATCTAATTATATAATAATATGTAATCAGAATCTCGTTTCTAAAACCAACGGCGTAGGAAAATACACATCGTCTTAGTGCTAATACAGATTATTTCTCTCAAGCACTCCCTTGCACACAGTCGCAGCGGGCGCGCCCGCCGCCGCCGGCGCCGCTACCATCACAGAGAGTACAAGCTGATCGCAACGGTATTACCTCTACGATACTCTACGATAATTGTTTTACGTCTAAAAGTTAACTGCCAGTCTTCGGTCGCAGACATATCGTATTCCAAAATTTGTTTCTATACACTATATCTACAAAACGCTATCGCTCTAAGGGCGCTGCGGCGGCCGGGAGCGACCCTAATCACAATAAATAACTTTCCTATTCGACACCTACGTCTCACTACGGCTACTGGACTGCTACTATTCACATTCAATCTCCGTTTTGTAAAAATACAATCACGTCGTTTGTGTGCAGCCATGTGTTAAGGTAAATATCGCTCTGTTATTAAAACGTTCCTTGGTGAACATACTCACTAGTAACCATAGACAACGCTGGGTAGGCACTGGGGTGCGCTAGAAGGGCGCAGGGGTGGCGGGGGCGGCGGGCGCCGCGGGCCTACGCTAATGCCCCTTGGCTGCCTCCTTAGCCGCCATGATCAGCGGCGTTAACGACGCCAACGGTCGCGCCATTTTCAGGAAAGGATGCTGCAACATACATTTGATTTAATTTATGATATATTATTTATCAACAATTTGTATTTTTATTATAATTATTAAATTATTGTACCAACAATGGCGCAGGTGCATAAACTTGTGACAGCAAATGTGGTGGTTGTAGATTCAAATCTCCCTCAGGGAAGGACATATTCGTTAGTTTTATTTTCTCGCTGTGGTAACGAAGCATAGCGCGTCGTTGCGCCACTCAGGGCAAGACAGAGTGTCTCAACACAAGGTTCTCAGGTCCCCCTGCCTACCCTGATATATGTTATATACAGTGTAGAGGTAAAAAATATATAAAAATCTTCGATTAAATAGAAAAGTTACATTATTGAAAAAACATTTTACAATAAAACATTTAAAGATTTATCTCTAATGGTTTTGTTCTTTTTTCACAAAACTTTATGATGGTATATCGATTTTAAATAAATAAATATATTGTCATGCCATATACTCATTTACATACTTATACACATTATATAATTGTGATGATAAAAAATATAAAATGTATAATTTAAAATTGCATTGCATATACCTTGAGAAGGTCTAGAGCAGTAGCTCGTCTATCCACATCCACCTCCAGGCACTGGTCAAGAAAGTCCTGGAAGACAGTACTGAGCTTCTCCTTATCCTTAATATCTGGCTTGCCGTTGGTGGCGATTAAGTAGAGAGCACGCAACGGATTCTCATTGAGATAGGGTGGTTCACCCTCGATCATTTCAATGGCCATTATACCTAACGACCACACATCTACCTATATAGGGGATAAACATTTTATGTAGTACAGTATTATATTAGTGTTATCTGCCTGTTCTGCAAAATTATTGCAATATGGTAAAAGAACAACTGTATTGTATTCATTGTAGAAATCAATATTGTGGAAATTAAATTTTACTTCAGCTTCACACTGCATCTTGCACATAGCAGGGTGCCTAGTCTTAAGACACTCGTTGAACTACGGAAAGAAACGCCGCTTTACCTTGTTGCCAAAGCTAAGAAATAAAGTTATTTAATATTTCATTTCCCTAAGTCCCCCATAGAGAAATGAAAGATCACAATCGAACCCACAACCATCACGTCTACAGCCACACGTTTGTGCCACTGCACCAGAACAGCCTCTATTATGTAAATAGTAACATGAATATTGTAATTTTTTATTTTAATCTACAGCCAACATGAACTCAATTTTGTATTGAAAACAATTCTTAATGATTAAATATACAAATACAAACTAATATAATATGTAAATAAAATATATAATAAATACCTTAGGGCCATATTGCTTTCTTGTAACTACTTCAGGCGCCATCCAATAAGGTGTACCAACCATGGTTGTTCTCTTATTTTGCTCAGGTGAGATTTGAGCACAAAAACCAAAGTCAGCTGAAAATACATATCAAAAGCTTGAATTAGTGATTAAAATTTTATAACTTTTAAAACTATTAGATTTAGGAAATTATCTTTTTCCTTATATAAAAGATAAATATATTTTTTTTAATAAAAAAGACTAAAAACTATTTTAGAGGCCATTTTTAGCGCATTTTTAAATATCAAACCATATATGATATAATATGTAACACTTAACAATATTTTTCCAATACTCACTGAGTTTAACCTGCCCGTCCAATCCCAATAGAATGTTATCAGATTTAATATCACGATGTATAACGTGGTTGGTGTGGAGGAAGTGTAATGCTTGGAGGACCTCACGACACACCGCCGCGATCTGACCTTCATCCATACAAGTCTCCGTTACTACGTCAGTCAGTGAGCCACCTGCTAGGTACTCCATTACTACCCATAGCTCCTGAATGGGAAAAATATGGTTATATTGTCTGTATGTATATTGCTGCTACACAAATTTTGTAATTTGTATCAGTGGGATATGCCCAATGTTACATTTAAAAAAATACTTTAATTATAATATCAGCTTCACGCTGTATCCCTCACACAGCAGGGTAGGCAGAGGGAACCTCGGTGTTAAGACACTCAGTTCCCCAGTTTCTGCCGAATTCTGGAGGCATTGCGTGTTGAGTGGCAGAATTCAACGCCGCGCTTTGCCTCGACACCAGAGCGAAGAAAATGGAAATATAAACGTAAAGAAATATTTCACTTCCTCATGCGGGAATCGAATCCACAACCGTCGCGTTTACGGGCGACACGCTGCCACGGCGCTACGATGGCCTAAATTCAATTCAATTTTATAGAAAGTAAGGTTTCAAAATATGTAATTAAAAGTAACCTTTTTTTATATTGTATATAAAAACTTGTGGTCTCACTGTCATTGGCTAACAACACGGCCTGAAGGAAACAGAAAATTCAATGCCGCGGAAATAACCACGGAAATGAGCCAATTAGATCATTGGAATAAGAATATAATTATTGAAAATTTATAGTATTTTGTATGTACCTCATTGACTAAATAGCTGTCCAGGTAATTGACTACATTATTATGTTTGTTCTCCCGCATCACTAGGATTTCATTTATAATCAACTCCTTCTTAGGCTGCTGACTTAAATTCATTTGTTTAATAGCTACTTCCATACCCGTTGATGTTTCAATTGCTGTGTAAACTGTTCCTGATGCCCTAGAATAAAAAAAAAGTGTATATGTTAAATAAATAATCTCATAATTTTTTTTTTGTTTAATTTAGTTTCACAAAATTTTTGTAACAGCTAACATAAATAAAGAAAATAATATTTACATTAAAATTATACATTTAAATACGTACAAATAAAAAATGCTTACCCTTGACCAATTTTTTCCATTTTCGTGTATTTCCTATTAGGGTCTCCAACACTAACAATCGTTCGTAATTTTTCTAAAATTTCCTCGTCTGTCATTTTCTTTTTCCTTTGTTGCTGTCCTGTTGATCTTCTGTTATAGAAAATATTTTATCAAATTAAGATATATCGCATATGCAGGATGGAAGCGTCTGCGCTCCTTTTACGACAGCAACATATAGGGTAAAATATTTCAAACCAATACCTAAACAAATTATCAAGATTCGTCAAAAGTTTAGACATAGCATAATTATTTTCATGATTTTTATCCATACTCAATTAGTGACACAGATATAAACATTTACTTCAATAAATAGATATCAACAAATGGGGTTTTATTTTACAATGAAAATATTATTGATTATTTTGTTTTGAAAGATATCTTTTTAATTTTTGGTAAAATGTCTTGTTGTTTAAAGTGTTTTAAGCTTTTATAGAGTAGTTAACATAGTGTTTTCATTTTAAGTGGTGAAGAGAACTCACTGTATACACATTTACATATAAAGATTTTATTTTTTTAACATAGTTTAACTAAAAGAGCTCTGACCGACTAAGCCACATACATTCTCATTTTTATGTTTTTTTATGTATTTATCTTTCCTAAATAAACCTTTAAACATGCAAAAAAATGGTTATAATTAAATTAAAAACTATTCTATTATTGAATATGTTAATAAAATGATTTTGTTATTGGTACATTGTTCAAAAAGTTTTATTAAATATATAGAACAGTGAAAAAGCTGGATGCATATATATGCTATATACCCAGGACATTGTGTGAGGCTGGACACCGTTGGTTTAATTGAGGCGATGGCCTCCAAAACCAACTTGACATTAATATTTCAGCTCAACTGACTATAGTTGTTATCGACTGATGGCAGTTAAATAAGAATAAAAAAAGAAATAAATAATTTACCCAGTATCAGTTGGCGGCGTGCCGTTAGAGGGCGGGGGTAGGGGCGCAGGTTGCGGATGCGCCGGGAGTGCGGGGTGGGGCGCGAGCGCGGGCGGTGTGTGCGCACCCGCGGGGTTCTTGTTTCGGTCCAGCGGCGCCCCCGTCTCTCCTCGACTGCATATCTGTATGTGTTCAAAATTATTCATATTATATACAATATTTAATTACTTGTAAATAAATAAAATCACATATTATTTTTTTTAAAAACTCAAATCGAAATCGAATTGCAACAACCTTTTTGTATACGAATGAAACTCCCAACCATCTAATGAATGTGTCACCGATAAGGATAGGGTTTATTATTCAAGATATCAAATCAGCTTCACGCTGTTTCCCGCACACAGCAAGGTAGGCAGAAGCAACCTTGTGTTCATTCACACACACTCCGTTCCCTACTTTCCGCCGAATCCTGGAGGCATTGAGTGTTGAGTGGCGGAACTCCATGCTGCGCTTTTTGCTTCGACGCCAGAGTCAAGAAATGAATAACGAATATTTAAATTAAAATAGTATATTTACGGAATGCGTGGTAAGAGCAGGATGTGGCACATGAGGTGGTGAAGCTGGCGCAGTACGCAGGGGTGGTGCTGCTTCTTCTTCTTCTATTGGCTTTGTATACTGTAAAAAATAATAAAATATACAATTTATAGTAAAACTTACTGGTGAACTACAATTTACATTGGGACAATGATTAATAAGGTATGCTATGGTATGGTTCTTTTATTATGACGTTCAGAGCATGCCAGTTGAGCATATATCACTTTGCCAATGTCAAGTTGTGTGGAGAATACACAAAGGAGGTTGTACTGTAAAACAGATAAAATTTTACACAATAAGAGAATGCATGTTTAAACAATAATCCAGTTAAAACTGGCCTTCACATATAAAAAAAAATTAAAATTAGTATATACATAACAAGAAATATATAAAGGTGTTTAATAAGGAATCAATTAACTAAAAAAGTCAAACAATATGTTCCATTTAGGGTTTGTCAATGCTATTCATATAAGTCAACCATTTGTCATAACAACTGATCAAATTTGTTTTAACCAGCTATTCTGACGTCATTTAAAAGCAACCTATTGATAGGTTGAGATTTTGATGGTAATGGAAATGTTGAAAAAATTACCCTGAATATGTTTATAGCATTATGGTTTGTTACATCTACTTTCACACATCTCTCCTGCATGTTCAGTGAAGGATCTCATGTTGCAGTTTGAGTTATGATTCAGAGCAAATGAAAACAAAGTATCAAACGCCCACCTGACTGACAATCAAATCAACAACTGTGCATGTATATGGTGTAGAAGATAAGGTTACAACAAAAATATTAATAAAATGTGCTTACAATACTCTTGGTGCGGTCTGGTCTTGAAGGCGGGGGAGGTGGGGGCTCTGGATGCTCTGTATCCGTTGGAGTAGAAGATGATGGACTACTAGACGACACTCTGGATACAGAGGAACCTGCAATGGAAATAAAATATTTATTTTATGGTGGTGTTATCAATATGATAGATAATTCATTTTTTTTCTTTTTAATGTGTATAACACTACTAAGCTGACTTATAAAATTTACAACTTAACGTAAATTTCTTATATGATTTGTTTTTATCTTTTGCATAACTCAAAAGTTTAAAATGTTACCCTCTGAATGGGATCACTTTTTTATTATAATTATTATGATAACAATTCTAAAGACAATTAACGAAACCTATTTAATTATAAAATAATATTTACCTGAATGTGTGGTATGCATCTGAGCTGACGTCATGTACTTAGATGGAGGTGGTTGTGTGGCAGAGGCATCATACCACTTAAGAACATCTAGTACTGCCTGTGGGTTGCTCTTCTGCTCTTGTTTACTAATATTAGAAGCCATCAATAGCCGCGCCCACGCTTCTGGCATACCCTTTAAAATAAATGTAGTACTCAAATATTATCTATATAATAAAATAGATTGTCTTTTCTAATACAAAAGGTATCAAATAGTTTAATGTATAAGAATCCATGCTATTGAATGTGTGAAATAGTGTTTTAGAAATTATAATAAATTGCTATAAGAATGTAATAAGAGTTATTAAAGTGATAACTTATGTGATAAATAGATAAAATAATGTTTACCTAATATTTTACTACACTCTATCATGCATGCTCACAAAGTTAATATACATATTATGTGCAAGTGATCTTAACAAAACATGAAAAATAGAACAAAAGCTACTATTTAAAAATATTTGCAATTATATATTATGTATGTACATTTGAAATAATGTTTTGAAGCAACTGATTAAATTTGTATTTAATATAACTTCAAATACAATTTACAGCAGCAAAATAAGAGATATGGCAAAAAATAATTATAACCCACTAGAATTTATTTGTAATTAAATAAAAAAAAATTGATAACAGAAAATGAGAATGACAATGGCATTAAATGCACATATATAACCTGAGCTATTGAGTACTTACTGTTATAGGCAGCTTGAAACAAAAGCGGGCAATACAGGGAACTCAATTACATGGTTGTTGGATCCATATTTATATTACAAAAATATCCACATAAATATCTATTATTTCAAAAAATATATCTAAATCATATATTCTAGACTTTTTACTTCTATTCCGTCAGTAATAACATTATGCCTCTATTTATTATCATTCCACAAGGCACTAAGTATGACATGCAAGTAACTATGTTGTTAGAATTTAATTATACTTTGCATTCTCAGTATACAGTTAAGCATTTTATTTGCTTAAATATATTTATTTTAAGTAACCAATTTGCAATTTAAAAATGTGTGGCAATATAAGAAAGCAAAGCTCACATATGCTGTATAAAAAGCAAAATAGATAAGCTTATTGTGGAAACACCGCAAAACACTGTGTAAGTGGATTACTGATATATAAACAGTATTTCACAAATAATAAATAATTGTAGTGCCAGGTATTTAAAAATATTAACATGTGTCTTTATTGGTGCTAATATCGGAAGCAAATTTAATTAAAGGAGACTTAAAACCATTACTCATAATAATATTTTTTTAAAAATAAAAACAAAATTTATGATATTCTTATAAATTCTCAAATTACCAATATCTCCATGCTCTTGCATTGATACACTTATAAAAATTAGTATGATATATGTATTTTCCTATTAATAATCTAAATTAAAGACTACGTCAAGCATTAAATATAATAAAGATCATAAAATTAACTTACTGTGAACTCTCCAGTCACTGCATCAAACCCCACATGCACAGTATGCTCAAAGTTAGTTGGATAACTTATATTTGGTTTACTATCATTGTGGGCTGTACTCTTAGAGCCTTTTATTTTAGCCTTTAAAGTTTTCTTTTTTCTATCGCCACTGTCATCAGGTTCTAAAAAAATTATTGAATTATTTTAAGAAAATATAATAAGCCACAAAAATATTATACTTTTATTGATTATTACCAATAATTGTATTATTCATGTTTTGTTATATGTACATTTCATTTCAAGTTACATTAATTGCATATCATTCCAATATGATAGTGATTATTAAGTGAAATATCAAAACAATCGTTATAGTAATAATGTTATGTTATAATACCTTTTGGTAAAGGCCTCATGTCAACTGAAGCTACAGAATCTACCCGGTCAGTAGCTCGATTGCTTGTTAAGCGCACTGGAGGTGCAGGAGGTTTGTCTTCGTCGCTCGACATTCTGATTTGTATTACACGTCCTATGAAAATATATTAACACTGCTATAAAGACACCTTAATACAACCATAGATTTATGTATATATTCAAAGTTGTAATAAGCTATTGATAAATATATATTTATAGACCAAAGTGGCTAAGTTTATAACAACAAAAAAAACATAACAATATCTTCGGATATTACTCATGGACGCGCCCCGCAAGGTTTGTAACTATGACAAAATGTTCTTTATATTTTCTTACCAATGAATTTATATGATTCAATTATACGTTGTACGTATTTATCATATGTATATTTACATCTCAATATTGTTTTATATTTAATACTTCACTCTTTTAGAAAAAAAATTAAAATAACTTTACAATTCAACACAATACGACAGTAGCAATGACTAGAGCCGCCATTTATAGTGCTAGCAATTTATACTCTGTAGCTGCCATTGCTCTGTCAGTTAAAAAGAATATACAATACGGTTTACGATATCTACGGTACCCTACCGTATGTGATAAAAGAATAACACATTTTATTTTGCCATATATATTTTTTTCAGCTGTAGTTTTATAGTTGTATTTCATTAAATATATAAATTCTCGATATAATTAATTGAATACCGTATAATGTATTTCGTGTACAAAAGATACAACACCATATATTTGAAAGACAAATTTGCGCTCTAAACGCTACAAACCCCATTTGCCGTATCGCCAGTCTTTCCCCTTAAATTTTATTTTGTTTAATAGTTATTCCCCTTATAGCCGGGCTCAGTATCAGCATATTGGGCCACAATGTTTAAAGTGACTGCTAGTATCACGATCATCAGGCAAGTAAGGCTAAGTTGGGTTCGAAGAAACTGGGGGTTATCAGCAGAGCGAGACGGTCATTCACGCTAAAACACTCTGGATCTATATAGAGCCCAAGATCAGCCTCATATGGAATACTATTCTCATCTCTGGGCTGGTGCGCCCCAGTATCGGCTTGAACCATTTGGTCGCATACAACTTTGGGTTAGTTACGACTATGTCTCCTCGCTGTGCGTTGTCTACTGCACTTATCATCGGAACTATTCTGAAGAACTATTTGACCTGCTACCGCGTACATACCAGACTAATCCGAATATCAAAATATAGATTTAAATAGTTTCTAACTAAACTAAATAGTTTTAACTATTATATTATCATTCTACAGAACAGTCAAGTGCAGTCGGCTTTACCAGGTCACGTGTGAGAATCTCTATACAACTCTACACAAATCTACTCTACTCTACTCTACTCTATACAAATACATTAACCGTGTTTCGACAATGTAAGAAATTATTGCGAAGGTTATACATGCCCGGATTACAATATGGGGACTATCATTACAATATTGATACTTATATTTTCAAGCCTTTGGTGGACCATGATCATGTTATTAAAGCAGATTAAAACTGTAACTATTATTATAATGATTGGATTAGAATAACTAAAACCAAGTAAATAATAAATTATATAATTAATAGAATGATGAGGCGAGCCGTGGCGCACTGAGTGTGGCTGTAAAGTCGACTGGGTGGGTTCGATCCCTAATCGAGGAGATGAAATATTTATCCGCCAATCAACACGCAATGGCTCTAGAATTCGGTGGAAAGTGGGGAACGGAGTGTTGAAGCATTAGGTTCTCTCTTCCTACCTGATACTATGTGCGGAATACAGTGTGAAGTTGAAGCTGATTCATAATTAATGAAGTTACTTTGTTTCATTTCACAAACCATTATATTTACAAACATAATCCGATATATTGAAACATTAGCAATCTTAACATTTTCTAGATATCCCATGTATGGTTTTTATCAACAGATATGTTGGTCCCACAACTTTTATAAGCAGTAATACAAGAGATACCAAGAGATACAATAGAACCTATATTTTTTATTTTTAAAATATATTAGTATAAAACTCATTTTATACTAATATATTTTAAAAATAAAAAATCGTTATCTTATACTTTAATATTGACTGTTTAGGATGTTAATTTAGATCCATTGTTAAAATGCAACTTAAAGTCTAAAACCGTGTCTAGTCACCCCATTTAGTTGTTACTTAACACAGATTATATATACCACATCACTTCATATTTGTATTTTGTAGTACTGTCATATTTCAATGACATCTAATACGATTACACATTTTTATTGACAAAATGTATCATTGACTTATATTAGACATGTACTTTATTTTCTGAATAACCAATATTATTATAGCTCAGTATTTTTACTTATAATAAGTATTCAAGAGTTTATATATGCTAGACTAAGAACTTCGTTGTTAACATATTTTCACATAAAATGCAATAAAACGCTGGCACGAAATGGACGAAGTAAAGGTAATATTTTTTATAATACTTAAATTTCTACTTTTTTTTATAATACAAAAATTTACTCTTTTATTAATGGTATAGGCACAGGATTCAACTACCAAAAAATATGCTTTTGATGACTTAAGCAAGGAAGAATTAATTATAAAATGTAAGGGCCTTCTTACAATAGCTCAAAAAGCTAAACAAGCTAAATCAGGTAATGTTTCTCTGTTATTTAATAATATTTTGTCTTGTATGTTGTGTTTATATTGACGTTTTAATTCATAGATATCTAAAAATTATTTTATTTATAGAGCTTCAGAATGAAGTTACGAAATATAGGAAACAACTTGAAGTTTGTGAATCACAAAATAAAATTCAAGAAGGAAATGTACAAACATTGCAGGAATTAGTGGATTCTTTAACAGAACAAAAACTTACTTTCATTACGGAGATTGATACAACACAAATTAAACTTAGAACACTTGATGTCAAATGTAAGAATTATGAAGAAGAAAGTAATAAACAAAAAGCTGATCTTATGCAGAAAGATCAAAATCTTATAAATATGTCACAAAAGTTATCTGATCTGGACAGTGAAGTTATTTCTCTGAAAAGACAAAACAAAAGACTACTAGAGGAAAATGAACAACTTATAACACAACTAGCAGACTTAGAAGCAAAAGCTGAAGAGTTTAATACTATTGGCTTGCAACAGAGAGAACAACTTAAAATACTAGAAGATAAAATTCAAAAAGGTATAATTGTCTTAACTATGAGTCTTTTTATCAAACTTCCTGCATGACACAATAGAGGGTAATGTGATTAGTCAGTATTTCTATGAGTGTGTGTACATGTATTCTTTAGTGATGTAACTACCAAACATCAATCATCATCAAAACCCAATATATATTCCAAGAACCCTTGTAAATTTGAAAAGTTTTTTTTTCTCTATTGGACCCCGGGTAATTGAGCCTTAGTATGTTCTGGCACCTGAAATCTGACCGATCCGATATAAAAGGAGAAGTTGGCACTGATTGAGGTATATATGCTAGTTCAGCTGTATCTCTAGTAGCTCAGCAAGGTTGAAATTCAGACTAAAAAATATTTTATTGAACATATGTTATGTGGATCAGAATTCACACTCAAAACTGAAAAAATAAAATCGTAAATATATTTAATGAATATTTACTAATAATAATATTCATATAAATAATATTGTGTGTAGAATAACACTTTGAAAATAACTTACAGAATCTTATTGTCTTTGGATTTATAATTTGATTTATAAGGTACCTACTTTTTTTTAAAAAAAAATCTACTATAGTAGTACTCTATATAACTACACTCAATATAATTTTTTCTTATATATCTTCCATATCTTCAATTTTATTGTAAATATAGATTTAATAAAAGTAAATTATTTGGTTATAATCTATATTTTAAAAATTTCAGATGAAACATATCAAAATGAAATTGAAAAACTAAATGAAAAAATAAAAGAATTGGAAGCTACGTCTGAATCCACTGCATCTGTACATAATACTATTCAATTACAAGATTATGAAATTAAAATTGCAGAATTGACTAAATTATATGAATCTGAACAGTCAAAAAAAGAAAAGGCTAACATTAAATTAAGAAGTTATAAAGATAAAATTTTGAAATGTGCAAATTGTATTAATCAATTAAAGAATTCAAGGTTTATTTTAACCAAAACCATAAAAGAATATTCAGAAAATATACCTAAGTGGCAAAATGAAATAATTAGGGCATCAAAGGTTCTTGAAGATCAAATAAAAGATTTAAGTCACGAAAATAATGTATTAAAAGATAAATTACAACTAAAAGAAAGAGAAGTGCTTGAAGCGTCTTCAGTCCAAAGTAAGGAATTAACTTCTGAAATAAATAGTCTTAAGGAGCATACTAGTTTTCTCAATTCTCAGTTACAAGATTTAAAACAAGAACTTTTAGAATCAAATAAATGTAACACCATATTAAAAGACGAAGTTGCTGAGTTAAAGTCTAAAAAAATTAATACAGAGTTATTACAACAGAATATTGAACAAAACATAGAATTGAAAGAAAAAATAACTCAACTTCAATCCCAGTTAGACATAGCAAATGCAAATTCTATAAACAATGAAGAAATAATAAGGAATCTAAATAATGAAAAATCTAAATTAAATGAAATATTACAATCTAAAAACGAAGATAATGAGTCACAGCAAAGGATGAACCTACTTGTAAGAGCTTTAGAAACTGAAAAATCTATACTAGTTAAGGAAAAACAAAATGCTAAAGACACTATAATTGAATTAGAAAATAAAAATAAAATACTTGAAGATGAAACAAGGAAAATGAAAAATGAATTAAATGATTTGAAGAAATATATAGATGGTATAGAAAAAGAAAATGAAAAAATGCGAAATAACTACCAATTAGAAAAAGATGAACTTGTAAAAGACCTCAAAACACAAGTAATGTTATCAAAAGAACAATACAATAAAATAAAGATGGAATACGACAATCTACAGGATTTGAATGGCTTGTTGCAAGAAGAAGTTGAGACATTAAAACTTTCTTTAGAACAACCAAAAGATGATTCAGATAATCTGTCAGATTTGAATGTTTCTTTACAAGCAGATATTGTAAAACTAGAAACAAAACTAGCTGCATATAAACAAGAGAATGCCTCTCTTTTATCAGAAGTTAAAGAGTTACGATGTAAAATAAAAGATATTGACAGTTTGTCTGTAGAATACGAAGATATGAAATCTAAACTTGTTGGTTATAAGACTGAAAATGCTGAATTGTTAAATGAAATGAAGGAAATAAATCAAGTACTTAAAGAGAGAGGAGAAGCTATATCGAAACTTCAAAAAGCCATTTCAGAAATGGAAAAACTTATTGAAACACTAGAAAAGGATAGGGACACTATAAAGGAAGAAAAAAATAATCTTTTAAAGCAAATAGACAATTTACAAGGTGATTTGAAAAATGCTACACAAAATAGTACAGCTGTAGAAGCAGTTATATCAGAGAAAGAAGTTGCAATGAACCTTGTCAAAGAAAAAGATGCTTTAATTTTATGTTTAAAAGAAGAACTAGATAAATTGAAATTTCAAAGTTCTTCTGGTAATGTTCAATTTATAATTATTATTTTATACCATTATACATAAATATTTAGGATTGTTTAGGCGTTGCGGTAAGGTGTCTGTTTGTAATCGCGATGGTTGTGGGTTCTCACTAATGTAGGAATTATTGTAATTTCGTCGTTCTGGTAAAAATTGCAGTGTTAAGTGCCGTCACTCGACACATAGCGTTTTGAAAACTAGGAACGGAGTGTCTTTGCACTAGCACCAGGTGCCCTCTATCAACCTTGCCTCATGTAGGATGCACCGTGAAACTAGAAAAATTATATTTAACTATTAATTATTCTTGTAATATCATATTTTATGTACAGTCAGTTAATTGCTTGTTGCATTTTTAGTTGTTGAACTTCCTAATGAAGATATGTCTACATCAACTATATCAAGAGCCGAGGATAATACTCGTATGAGAGATTTAGATGACACTTTTGAAGACAAGTAAGTTATTACATAGAAGTATGTAGTTAAGTTTTCCATCTTGCAGGATAAGATAGTCACAAACAGTAAAATACTAAGCATCCCTATTGGAAAGCATGTAATTTTATTTATTAATATAATATTTGAAGTTCATATTTAATTTTTACATTTTATAATTATAGATACACTAAGCTTAGAATGTTTGCATTAAAATTAAAAAAGAAATTAAACGAAACAGCAACTCAGTTACAAATCTCCGAACAAGAACAGACCAAACTAAAGAAACTTCTAGCTGAAAAAAATTTAGATAATAAACAAAAGTTACCCTTGGATGGACCTAACAACAACGTGGAAGAAACAAATAAGACCAACGTTTCTGATTTGGAATCGAAAGTAAGAAGTTTGAAGGCTGATTTAGAAGCTGTTGAAAATTCAACTGCAAGAATAGCAGAGTTAGAAGGTATTATATATATATTATTTTATGAATTTGGCTACTTTTTATGTACCTACTACTATTTAATTTAATAAAATATTGTTATTTTGTAGCCAAATTATACAAAATCTTTATATAAATATTCATTCTAGGTATACAAGATAACTTAGATTGCAGGTATAATGGGTCATTACACCCAATGTAATGATTGACCTAATTTACTCTTAACAATAAGCTGAATTTCTTTATATTTTATAGTAGAGTTCTTCTAAATTTATAATATCTTCACGCTTTATCCCGCATAAGCAGGGTAGGAAGAGGGAACCTAGTGTTAAGACCCTTTTGCCTTGGTGAGAATTGAAAATATTAATTAATAAATAACAATTAATTCCACTGAGTGGGGATCGAACCTACAATCGTTGCGTTACAGTCACACCCTAGTGCTCTTGCGCCACGACTGACTCATTATGGCCTTATTATGTCTTCGAAGATATTAATAATTATAATGTGATAGCAATGGCAATTTTATTAAATAACGTATTCTACTTGTGGGTTCAATCCCCACTCGAGGAAAGGAAATATTTATTTCAATTTATATTTTCATTTCTTCGCACTGGTGCCGAGGCAAAAGGGTGGCGTTGAATTCCGCCACTCAACACGCAATGCCTGTTTCCCTTTGTCCTACCCTGCTGTGTGCGGGATACAGCATGAAACTGATTTTTTAAAAATATATATTTGTATAAGTTTTAATATTATGTTAATAATAACACCTTCAATATAATTTGTGCTGTGTTCGGCACGCGCGTAAGATGTTTCGTTTTAATAAAATTTATCATTGCCTAGGTAATATAGCCCAGATATACCTGAGATTGGCGCAATGAAACAAACGCTTTAACATTATAATATGTAGTATCGATTTTTAGTATTATCGTGAGAATGAAAATCATATAGAAATTATTTTAATTTGTTTTTTTTTTTAGAAAATGTTATAAAGAAGCATCAACAATTAAATGCAGAAGTAGAGGCACACAAAGCAACAAAAGAACAGCTAGAGAAGGCTCTGAAAGACGTAAAGAAAAAGAATGTATTGAGTCTTGAAATGGAAGACTATGAAAGATCAATGAAAGAATTAACTACGAAAATGGAAGAAAATAAGAAAAAAATTGTACAGGTCAAATAGATCACTTCCTTGTGACATAATTTTTATACTAGTTAATTGCGGTACGAATATTCTATATATGAGGCCAGTGTTGGCGCAGGGAAACAAGCTCGCGACCGTAAACGCGTCTGGTCGTGGGGTCGATTCGCACTTGAGAAAAAGAAATATTTAATATTTTCATGTCCTGGACTGGTGGAATATCCTTATGCTTTAGAGACCTTTAGCTTTCCTTTAAAAGCCTGAAAAATAAGGATATAGAAATAGGGATAAAGCCTGAAAAAAATGTTTTTTCTATTATTTTTATATAGTCATTTTTACTAAGTCACTTTCATCAAGTTTTTTTTCTAATTTCCGGACAAGTTCATCAATGGTATATATTTTTACTATACATATTAGCTTATTTACTTATGCATTCAATTACAGATGGAATCCACAATCGATACTCAAGAAGGAACTATAACTGCTATGAAAACTCAAATAAAACTTCTGGAAGAACAAATAAAAACGGATGAGACTCAACATAGATTGCTTAAAGAAGAATTGCAAGAGGCCTTAGAAAATGCTAAAGAGAAAGACAATATGGTAAATGCCAAAAAGGAGATTATTACGAAACTAATGCAAGACCTAGAGGATGAAAGGCGGAAAAATGAGGAGGCTGAACTGGATATGACATCAGCTCTTAGTGAAAAGGAGAAAATAATAATGAGCATTGGTGAGGAGAAAGTTGAATTGAACAGTAAAATGAAGAAACTGGAGTTCAAATGTGCTGAGTTAAATGAAAAATTGCGCATGACGAATATAGAATTAGCAGATTTGAAAACGGAATACACTAGTTATAAGGTATGTTTATTAAATTATATATTATATATAATATATATTCGTGTTTTTTATTATTTTAAAATAATTCATAAAATATACTTAGGGTGATACATATGCATAAATTACGTCACACATTGAGTGGAAGGGGGGAAGTTCTCTAGTATGACCGCAACAGGGGACGGTAGGCAGGGGACTTCGTACATAGTGACGTGACATTATCATATTTAAAAGTATAATTCAGGCACACAAACTAGGGTTCTCACGAAGTTATTTCTTCTTTATTTGTTTGTACTTGAGTTGTCACAAGAATGGGTTAGTGGTAAATAAAAAATCATGAAAATCGTATGACTTAAGTTATTTATGGCTTCTTCATAACATGTTTTGTTTTATGTATTGTAGGTAAGAGCTCAGGCAGTTTTGCGTCAAAACCAAACAGTTGATCACAGCCAAGAGGAACAATTAAAGGAAGAAGCAGCCGCTTTAAGGTCTCAAGTGGAGACATTAAATCAAAAACTTGCCACTGTACAGTAAGTTCATTTTTTTTTGTTAGTTTAGTTTCACGCTCTACCCCGCAGATAATAGGTCAATACAAAAGACTTCATTGCTTACTTGCTCCCAAATTTTCGAGACATTGCACGTTGAGTGGCAAAACTCAACGTCGCAAATTGCCTTGTGACAATGGTGGTGGAGGTGATGTCGAACCTATTACAACTATCAACATTATTACTGGTTTTATAAGACCATAGTGGCGCATTGAGACATCATCATGAGCTCTATTATATATAATCAAAATGCGGTATTAAAAACCAATGACAAAACGCAGTACACCTTATAGGCGGAAGCGAGCAAGCATGAAGATAAATATTTTTTTAATTTCCAACAGAGAACAGTACTCATATTTGAACGTCGAAGTAGAGACGGGAAGGAAGAGGCTGGCGGAGACGAGTGCGGAGACGGCGCGTGCACACCAACGCACGGCGCGCCTGCAGGCAGACCTCGCCCGCCTCTCGCAGCAACTCGATTTGGAACGGTCACAGCAAAAATTACAGGTAATCATATATTTGTTATAGTTTGACGGTATATCCCTCGTATACCATGTATACAGAAGCAATTTAGTGGCAAGACGCTGCGTTCTCTATTTTCCGGAAATCTGGTCTGTCGCGTTTTCTAATCGGTTTTCCAAAGGGTCTCAAATACAATAAATAAGAATTTAAATATTTTTATTTTACCTTAAATAAGACGGAAGCTTTCTAAAATGAGCGGCCTGTGGAAATCTGCTCACTCAATAAATGCGTGCTTAGTACGTTCTTATTTATTTTAAATTCAAAGCCTATGTCTTTTTAATGTGTTTTATGCGTGTGAAAATGTATCATAAAAATCATAACTTAATCAATAAATATTTTAAAATGCATAATTTATTTATTTCGTTTAATTTTTATGCTAGGTGTCAACTTTAACACAATGTTACAAGTCACAAATAAGTGAATTAGAAGAAAAATTGCAAAAAGAAACGGAGAATTTTAATAAGCAGCTAGCACTGTTAAAAGAAAACGTGAAAGCTGGAAAGTCCAATGAGGATTCTAACCGTGATAAGTACACGATTCCCATAATACCGCGGGAAGAGAGCAGCGATACCGAAATGGACATAAATGTATCACTCATACCAAGAGAGGAAGGAGAGGTACTTTTTTTAAACTTACATACTTATTTGGTCTAAAAGAATTTAAAATTATAGTTTGATATCTGCTGCTGTAATTGAAATTTACAATTGTCATTTGAAAGAAACATTATATAAGCCTAATCAACTGTTTTGCTACAAAAAATAAATAATATTTATCCTTTTTACTATTTATGAGCAAAATAGGTATAAGACTTATACCTGTACGAGTGTTGTAGTGCTTATGTTAAATTATATTAAAATCTAGATTTTAGATGCATATCATCGACGTTGACTTCGTCATCTTCTTCTTAATGACATTTCAAGGTACCATATAATTGAGAATTGTTTTTTTTTATTATAATAACTTTGAATTATCTTTCACGAAGATGTTAATTACTTTTTAATTTTTCTCCTGTAATTAGCCGTACAGACAGAGAAAACCAACATTAGGAAACATGAAAGATATTTGCATTTAAAGTGTTTTTATGCCTGTGTTTTTATGTATCTTAAATACAATCTTTAAAAACCCCTGAGTTAATGATTGTATGGTATTTTTTTCTTTATAAATTCAGATTAGATAGCTCATCTACAAGTAAAACGAATAATATTTATTACGTCCGTTTATGAGATTATTATTTGAATGCTGAAAACACAGGAGAGCAATTTTTTAACATGCAATGGAAAACGAAGTGTCTCTGCACTAGATTTCCTCCGCCTACTTGCTGTAACTGTTCTGGATACAATGTGACGCTGATAAAAATACAGATTTATAATATAATAAAAAAAATACTGGCGAAGCTAAAGTGCGTGATTAAGTTTAGTTATCTATTATTCTCGCATTTCACGTGCGGTAACTTTATTAATAACCTTATATGAATATCCATATTTTACAATACATGCCACAAATCACGTTTCACCTACTGATGCTTACAAAGGCTTACGTATGTCTGACGCGTAATATAGGGATTATTACAAGTACAAGTGGACAGTATGTTCGACCTAGAAACTCTGGAGCAATGTTATCGTTATAGCACTTTATGCTTTCAATTATTATAATTATAAAATTATGTTATATACTTGTATATGTACTTAATGTTAATAATATATACTTAATATATAAAAACACTTCCGCTACTCAGTGATTCAGTGATAGTAAAGTTAAGAAATAGAAATTTATCATGTAGGTTTGTTACGGAATGTTGGGAAGCACTAAAGAGAGGTTTTGTCGAAATTTCTACGAGAACGGGAAACATGAATTTTTAATTTTCTAATATTTAATAAAATAACTATTAAGTTTTTATTAAAAAACTCATTTTTTAGGGATCTGAAGCAGCTCCATCGCCTCCTTTGTCTAAATCTTTTCTATTAAGTAGTGGAAGACGATCTCCTGTGCCTTTAGAACGACTCTTGGAAGAAGGAGTTCCAGACAACGACCTACTCGACACGTCTTCTCTTTCTTTGACATCTGAACAAGAGATCGCCGATTTAAGAAGAAAAGTTCAAGCTCAGCAACAAAGGTAATATATAATATAGGCTGCGTAGTTGCTTCGTATTATTGTTTAACGAGTTTGTCATTTTGAAAATTAGAATTACGAATTTTAATACATAAAACATTTATATATTAAACTTATTGCGATACGAGTTTATTTATTATTTTTTTATGGAAAGGCTATTGTTATTTTAAAATTAATTTATAAGAGGTAATATGATTAAAAATTACTAAGTCGTTAAAATTTTACGCATATAAATTTTATATATACTTAAAGTAAAGTTTTATTTTCAAAAAAATCCCTCGAATAGGAACCCAGAACCCCATCGCTTACAGTCAGACGGTGTAACGATCTCTAACGGTATTCAAAAATTATTTGTTCAAACACAAAGGGTGAAGCACGTGACAGTGCTGTTGGCGGAGTCAGAGCGCGAGTGCGCGCGCCTCACCCAGCTCAGCGAGCTGCTAAAGGGCGAGCTGCGACGCGTGCGCGCGTCCGCCGCCAACGCGCACAACACCGAGTACATGAAGAATGTCACGCTTAAGGTCGGCTTGGCTTTTATGTAATTACGTATAAACAACTAACCTTACCTAACCCTGCACTTGAAAATAGCCTAATTTTTTGCTACATGAACGGCAATATCTTTTTTCTAATTGTTATAAATATGTTATTTTTATCAGGAAATCATAGGGCCGTAGATCTGAGTATATGGTTTGAATTTCAACCCGATATCTGCGAGCGTTCCTGAGGTGGAGGGTCTCGACAGACAGAATGATCTTATAAAGGTTCCTTTTTAAATAAAAGAATATGAATATTTGTTTTACAGTTCCTTACGCTACCGCCAGGAGATGAGCGCAGCCGCTTAGTACCGGTGCTCCAAAAAATTTTAACACTTTCATCAGATGAAACTCATAAAGTACAGGCGATTGCAAAAGGTAAATCTATTAATAAATCTAGCAAGAACTTGTTTTTTTAGTTTCACCCTATATCCTTCACATAACAGAGTAGGCAGAGGAAACCTGTGAACCTAGTGTTAAGGTACTCATGTTTCCATTAAGACACTTCCGTTTTCCACTTTCTGTGGATTTTGAAGGCATTACGTGATGAGTGGAGGAACTCAATGCCGCGCTTTGCCTCGACACCAAAGCGAAGAAAATGAACATGCTAACAATTTCACAATTTTAATATAAATATCAACTATACCATTTGGTGTATACCAACTGTACCAATTCCATTTGGTGTCAAGGCAAAGCGCGGCGTTGAGTTCTGCCACTCAACACGCAATGCCTCCAGAATTCGGCAGAAAGTGGGGAACAGAGTGTCTTAACCCTAGGTTCCCTCTGCCACCCTGCTGTGTGCGGACTACAGTGTGAGGCTGATTTAATTTAACTATTTCTTTTGTTGTAGGTCAAGATCCCAATCCAAGTAAAAGTTGGGGTAGTTACTTGCCATGGCCAGGAGGCAAGTGAGCATTGGAAATTGTAAATAATATATTATATACAATATATTATAAACAAGAATAAACAAAAACAAGTATAAACAAGAAACAATAATATATTATAAACAAGATTGGCTTCAATCAGAAATGTCTGTGATTATTGTGTGAAATTTATTATATGTATATATATATATATATAGTCATATTAAAAAATGAAATGGAATAACGGATACGTACACATTCCATAACCATGCATATTTATAAAATGATTATACAAACCAAATAATTTACGGCAAAAGTAAAGCTACATATATCTGGTATTCATTGTTTTTATTTCTTTATCTTTCTAACATAATATATATATATATTAATCATCGTAATATCGTATCATATCCATTTATCATAATTTTTGGGTTAAAATTTTCTAAATTTATTTCAAAAACAAACCATGATTAGTTCATAATAATAAAAATATTATAATTTATCTAATTATATCAATAAATTAAGTGAAAATTATCATAGTGGTTTTATTTATTTATTTATACAATGAAATCCCTTTGAATAAAAGAGAAAACGTACGTGTCAATTATTTTACTTAACATATATTATATAGATAACGGTGATCGGCAAAAGATAACTACGGTACGGTCAACAAGTCGTGGTCACCTCGGAATTGGCTGTAGATAGCTGCGCAGATTTGATTTTAGATTTTTTTCTTAGTTTTGATTATTTTCTACAAGGGAACAATGCATTGTTCCCTCGGGAAGAAAACTATCTAATTGAAATAATGCTGTGATTATTTACTACTGATAAACAAGTAATTTTTATTAATAAAGTACAATTTTTTTCATAATTTATCTAATATACACAAAAATTTAGTATTCTGTGGTTTTTTTGGAACGTCTTTTAAAAACATACTTATTTATAAAGGACTGGATAGAGCGCTTTTATTATCTATGACAAGAAAAGAAAATACGTACAACATCCGCTTTTCTAAAATTACTTTCAATATAAGGTATATAAAAGGCCTGTAAAATATAAAATGTATATTTTTTTATATTCTTCAGAGTTTTACTACTTGTTTTTTTGTAATGTAACGCAGTTTCGCTAACGCAAATGTTAAAACGTATCTCATTTGATTTTATTGATTGCATTTCCCGGGCGAAGTTTCAGAGCGCATGC
Source organism: Heliconius aoede (assembly GCA_037355905.1). Taxonomy (NCBI): domain Eukaryota; kingdom Metazoa; phylum Arthropoda; class Insecta; order Lepidoptera; family Nymphalidae; genus Heliconius; species Heliconius aoede. The sequence continues at coordinate 565,360 of JBAIZZ010000173.1, read as the reverse complement.
TTGAAAATCAGTAAGAAAATTCGTCACTGCGGTTGCGAAGGGTGAGTCTTATTTATTAAATTTTCTTTTTCTTTATTATATTGATTGTTTTTGTCTATTTAATCAGCAAAAATCTATTTCATAACAACTTAATGATAAACAATTCATTTAAAAATAATTTTATTTTAAAAAAGCAAATAGCAACTTTCTTCAATATACACACATTGAGGTAGCTTTACCGGTATCTTAATATAATTACGCAATTTAATGTTTTTCTATAACTATGTTATCATAGTTATCATATCGCTATTACCAGCGATTCATAAAATTAATTAAATAAATAATATTTTTAAATATTTTAACAATATAATTCTCTATCCCACTATAATGAAATAAATACACGTATATTTTAGTTGATTATGCTTAGAGATGCTCATTTAAAAGATAAATATGCGTATTTTACAACTGTTTTCCGTACTTTTCTTTAAAAAACAAAAAAATATGATAACACAATTCTTTATCTTTTTATATTAGTTGTCATTGTCAAAGTATAAATTATTAAATAAAAATTTATTGTAAAGCCTAAATTAACCTTATTAAAGCATTTTACGCGCAAAACGGAGGCAGCAAATTCGCCGGCAGGACCATGTGTGAATAAATAATATCTCCGTTACACATGTTACATATTCTAACAGGCGAAAAGCAAATTCTAATTTTGCAAGTCGGAGCATGTCATTTGCAAATACGTCTATTTAAATGCATATAGAATAGTTTTCTAAATTTAGATAGTATGCACTCCCGTGATAATAACCGATGTGATCACTATTCGCAGCAACTTTTCCGTCTAAGTGTTACTTATAAAAAAAAATGTTTGATATAGTGCCAATTTGTATAACGAAAGTGAAAAGACTTATGAAAATTGTTTATTTCAATGTCATTTTTTTTTGGTGTCTCACCACGTATGGATGTATTTAGGATATGTGAAATCAATAATGCGTTATTGCAAGAGGTGTGTGTGTATAGGTGTGTTGAGAGTCTGCGATGTGTTCTATATTTGGGTAGAAGGCTGTATCGATGTCCCGGACGTCCTGCGCACGCCCGGTGTTGCTCGGCCCGGAGATTTGCTGCCAGTTCAATCGAAGCCTCCCACTTAGTGCATTCTAGACTGGGCGGTGCATTCATAATTCTTGTAGTACATATTATAACATTTCAATGTATTTGATTCGTATGTCAAGTTGAATAATCCAGACATTTATCCCATTGGATTCTTTGAGGTAACGTTGCATATACTAGGATATGAACAGATACCAGTAACAATATAATAGATATGTACATAAGTAAACGTACATTATATAGATAAAGAGTTGATCTTAATATAATTTTTCAAGCAATTAAAATTGAAGCTTTATTGACGTATATCTAGCATAAAAGAACAGGAATTGATATAGATATTTAAAAGCTATCAAGGCTTCCTGATATCTACTGGCAGAATAAAGAGAGGTCAAACAGATTTTTAACTACCTGTTCCGCTTGTTAATATAATAACTTTCATAATGTATTTTAAGTCATGTATAGATAGACTACATAATTAAAATAAGATTTTCTTTACATCCGGTTTCCGCGTCAATGTCTCTATTTTCTGTTTAAGATTTTTACTATTGTCTATCTTTAACAAGAATTATATTTAATTCTTTAAACGTCTTACGTACTTATTAAAAACCTGCGCATAAGAAGACTAGAAAGGTCAACACGCAAGCGAAGTGTTGTATAATATTGACATTAGAAACAGGAACTGACAATCTGCTGCCTCATTTTGTTTTATACAAAAATATTTTAGTAATTTCTTTCTTTCTGCTTCACGCTGTATTCCTCGTATAGTAGGGTAGACAAAACAAACCTAGTGTTCAGACACTCCGCTTCCTCATTTTGTCATCGATTATTGTATGAGCCGATTACAGCAATGCCGAATGTGATTAGTAAATATTTATAGTTAAGTTATATTTAAGTTTATAATAGCATAACTAAACCTTTCATTCCGCAATTTGTGTGTATATATTGTGCATAGGATGCCTATTTGGTAATAAATCATAAATCAGTTTCACCTTGTATCCCGCACACAGCAGGGTAAGCAGAGGGAACCTAATATTAAGACACTCCGTTCCCCATTTTCTGGCGAATTCTGACCCGTTACGTGTTGAGGGGCGGAACACAACGCCGCACTTCGCCTCGACATCAGAGCGAAGAAGTGGAAATGTAAACGTAAATAAATATTTCACTTCCTCTAGTGGGGGTCGAACCCACAACCGTCTCGTCACTGTCACACCCTTGTGCCGCTATTTGGTAATAGAATGCCTTAACGGTACGGCAAACTTTGAACTTTTCAATTTTCAATTTTGATTATTTCTCTTTGACTTTGAATATTTCTCTTTCATAAGCAATGATTTCATTAAAAATAATAACATTGCCCCCAAACCTCCGGAAATCAGCGGAAAGTGGGAAATGAAAGTGTATTAACTACGTGCGGGATACAACGTGAAGTTAAAAAAAAAATAGAAATATTGTATCATCCTTCATCATGTAGAGTAAACAATGTTACTAAAAATATTGGTGGCAAAGTCACACAGGCACACTTTGTTTGACTATACCGTGAAAATCAAAATATTTACTATATTAAAAACGTAGAGAACGAGCAAGATATGTTTAAAATTGAAATTTTATTTCTTTTACGTTCAGAATTCACAACTGTGCTTCGGAGGTTCACAGACGATCCATTATAGTCACAATGCGTTTCATATGTCCTTCATCCCTCAAAGTATAAACCGAAATTAAGATATAGTTTTTTTTTCTTTATCAGATCTGAATTCACTGAAAATAATTAATCTACACCGAAATGGGTAAGGAAAAGACACATATCAACATCGTCGTTATCGGCCACGTCGACTCCGGCAAGTCTACTACTACTGGCCATCTAATTTATAAGTGCGGTGGTATTGACAAGCGTACTATTGAGAAATTTGAGAAAGAAGCCCAGGAGATGGGCAAGGGTTCCTTCAAATATGCTTGGGTAAGTGTCATGGCTGCCAGTTGATAAATGGGTGTCTCGAATTTTACGGTAATCTTGTTTTTCAATGGTTTTATACAGGTATTGGACAAACTGAAGGCTGAACGTGAACGTGGTATCACGATTGATATCGCTCTATGGAAATTCGAAACTGCCAAGTACTATGTGACCATCATTGATGCACCTGGGCACAGGGATTTCATTAAGAACATGATCACTGGAACTTCTCAGGTATACAAAAAAGAAAAATTAATTTGATTTCTTTTATATAATCCCTATCATTACATTTATCTCAATATATGTTCACCGGTACAGGCTGATTGCGCAGTACTTATCGTGGCGGCTGGTACTGGTGAGTTTGAAGCTGGTATTAGCAAGAATGGGCAGACCCGCGAGCATGCTCTTCTTGCTTTTACCCTCGGTGTGAAGCAACTCATTGTGGGAGTCAACAAGATGGACTCCACCGAGCCTCCATACCATGAGGCACGTTATGAGGAAATTAAGAAGGAAGTGTCTTCATACATTAAAAAAATCGGTATATAACTTATTTCAAATCTTTTTACTATATTAATTAAAAAGTTATAATAATCAACTTCACACTGCACACCGCAGGGTACCAGAGGTTCCCCATTTTCTGCCGCATTGCGTGATCAACGCCGCGCTGTACCTCAATATCAAAGCGAAGAAAAGAACATGTAAATTTGAATAAATATTTCATTTCCTCGTGTGGGGATCAAGTTCACATTCCACATCCAGCATCCACATTGTGCTCCTGCGCTACGATTGGCCTCTTTTTTTATTATATTGATGACTTACAAAGCAAATATATTATATATTTGCATTAGTTATGTTATATAAATATCTAGAAACATAAAAGTAGATTTAAATAAATCGATTATTTATGTCACGTAGTAAATGAAAGATCCGTATGCAGGGTATAACCCGGCAACGGTGGCGTTCGTGCCCATCTCCGGCTGGCACGGCGACAACATGCTCGAGCAATCCGACAAGATGCCCTGGTTTAAGGGGTGGACCATCGACCGCAAGGACGGCAAGGTCGAGGGCAAGACCCTCATTGAGGTATATATACACTACATAGTATACATATATTATATTACGTACTGTACGACATGAAAACCCTCGTAAGATTAATCTCAATTACAACAGTATCTTCAGATCTTTAAAAAAAAACCGAATAAGCGCGAGTCGGACTCGCCAATGGAGGGTCCCGTACAAAAATTGGCGGTCTCGACCTTTTTTTTGAAATTCAAGCCTAGCTTAGTCAAAAAGAGCCTTTTTTGGCTCTTTTTGACTAAGCTAAGCTAGGCTTGAATTCCCCTCTGCCTATTTTGCTATGTGCAGGATACAGCGTGAAGATAAAAAATTATAAGAAATGTAAAAGAATTAATGTATAAAGAAATGAACGAATACAGGCTCTGGACGCCATCCAGCCCCCGTCGCGGCCCACCGAGAAACCGCTGCGTCTGCCGCTGCAGGACGTGTACAAGATCGGCGGCATCGGCACCGTGCCCGTCGGCCGCGTCGAGACCGGCATACTCAAGCCAGGTCACTTTACGATGTGAAACATCCCACACGCATATGCACTCTTGGTAGCACACCAAATTAAAACATCCAGCCCCTCCTCCACAACACTTTACACGATTTTTTAAAAATATTTATTATAATTCAGAAGAACACAAATAAAAAGAACAGGAACACAAAATCATGTATAATTAAATACATTCATGAGATCGTTTGCTCTAATAAGTGAAGATATGTGTAGTTATATCAAAGTGTATTAGAAACTTCCTTTCCTAACCCGTCAGTGATGACTTCCATCATTCTTATGCTTGTATATTTGGATTTTAACGATTTTTACTATCAGATATCTATATCAGATTTTCAAAAATGAATAATAAATACTATTCCTTCGATTTGAACGATTAAAAATGAAAAAAAAACCAGGAAACCGACTAACGGACTAGCACTAGGTTCCCTCTGCCTATCCTAATATATTCCGGATACAATGTGGCGCTAAAATTAATAATAGTAATAACAAACAGGAATGGTGGTGGTGTTCGCTCCGGCCGCCATCACCACTGAGGTGAAGTCCGTGGAGATGCACCACGAGGCTTTGCAAGAGGCGATGCCCGGAGACAACGTCGGCTTCAACGTTAAGGTACATTTATTAATGTTTAGTTAACAAATAAAAATACGCCACTATTATGAGAAAGTGGTATATTAAAGCTGTTTCATTATAAATGTAAATAAAATTTTTTTATCTACCCTTAGATATACGTAGGATATTGTATGTATTCGGCGTTTAACGCGCATTGTTTCATAAATTAGGCGGAAACGAAGTGTTGTAATCCTTACCTAGGTTCTCTCTTCGTATCCTATTATAGGAAAAAAAGCTTGAAGCTACAAAAAATAAACGCAATTTTATATTAATATTTAAATTATATTTATTTGTACATAATGTATATTGAGGCTATCGTGGCGCAGCGGCACTAAGGTGTGACTGTAACGCGACGGACGGTGGGTTCGACCTCACTCGAGGAAGTGAAATATTTATTTACTATTTGTTTATATTTTTTCGCTCTGGTATCGAGGCAAAGCGCGGCGTTAATGTCTACTACTTAACGCGCAATGCCTCCGGAAATCGACAGAAAGTGTGGAACGGAGTGTCTTATCACTAGATTCCCTCTGCCTAGCCTGCTGTGTGCGGGATAAAGCGTGAAGCTGATAATGGATATTTATGTCACTCGCATGTGTATTTGTTTGTGACAGAACGTGTCGGTGAAGGAGTTGCGTCGCGGCTACGTGGCCGGTGACTCTAAGAACTGCCCCCCAAAAGGAGCTTCTGATTTTACCGCACAGGTAATTATATATTTTTGTATTTCATTTGTCTGTACTAACTGTTGTCATTCAACGCATGTTATTTTTTAAATTAGTGTTTTTTAACTTATCTATTTATAACTAAATTTGTTAATATAATTTGTAGTAATGTTTTAATTTGGAAAATATTTATTTAATTTTTCATTCCAAGTAATAATAATTTGATATGTCTAATACATATGATATGTATATAAGTGTTGACTACTAAATAATATAATGAACACACTCGCGATTTATTAGTAAAGCAATTTCAAAATTAGAATGTCTGAATCCGCAAATATTTTAGCTGAATTCAGTAATGAAGTACAATTTTGTATGAGGAAACAATTTTGATATTCAGGAAATTATTGCAAAACCACAACGACGAGTGCGATAGAGGTGGTGTATTAAATCAGGTTTTGTAAGAAAATAAATTGAGAACAAGTTTTTTTTTTTAATACAGGTAACTAACTACTACACACACTTTACGCAAGCAATAAGCAAATAATGTTACGCAAATTAATGATTGTGGGCCGTTTTACTATCAAATGCTTTTTACAATTAAAATAATTATAATAATTGGAATAATTAGAAGCATATTTCCTTAATGAATGTTAGTAAACTGCTATAACGATACCGTTATGAATATTAGATTATTTTGAAAAAATAAGTCTGTTTTTTTTTCAGAAAAAGTGACCCCAATCATAGAATTGTTTATATATACTCTGATATTCTTTAGTATTATTATATTAACTACCTAAATGTACTGTTTAAATTGAAATTATACCATAAATATAAAAAATATTCAAGTTTTCTCTCAACATAAGGAGAAAAGTATTCCTTTGCGTCGCAGAATATTACCCACCAGAACCAACAAAAATAGGTATTAAAACAAAAAAGCCTTCTTTGCCTCTTTTATTTGTATTTTGCTTTCTTTTGAATTTCATAATAATTATCTGTTTTTTATGATAATTTTTCAAATACTTAAACCATATAAAATCTCATTTCCAAATGATACGTATAATAAAATGGAAATAAAAGTGCTTAAATTTGTGGGACAACTAATCGGTCTAGTTTTGTATATAGTTACATTCGATCATAGTAATTATTTCATTAAACAATCGAATTAAGTTAATTATATTGTTAGAAATTATGTTTTAAAATTAAAATTTTAATATATATATATATATATATATGTGTAATAAATATAATTATACAGTAAGTAAACATGAATGTTAAAATACCCAATAGAATGGAAAAGTAATAGGTACAAAGGCCTTGAACTGATTTAACATACATTCTTGCTTAATCGAAAGTATAAAGTTGATAGGTAGGTATATATATTTTAGGCCTCAGCTCTCGGGTTTCAAATAATAAAAAATGCTACTTGATATGTAATGTATAAATTATTAATCTAAACCTCTAACAGTATATAAAATTAGACCTTACTTATTCTACAATGGATACATATGCATATACATGTGTATAAAAAAATAGAAAGCAATTTCTTATTATGTCGTATTATGTATGAGTGAATTACTTATATAATTTTTGAAGTAATTTAAAATTTCTATAATATATAACTTCTTTAAAGAAGCAATTTTTTATCATAGAACATAAAACAATAAGGATAAATGCTACGCAATTTATTTATATATTATAATATTTTAAAATAACTCTCCAACACAATCTCAAACACTTAATTTTAAAAATCAGCGTCACGCTGTATCCCGTACATAGCAGGGTAGGCAGAGAGAACCTAGTGTTAAGACACTCCGTTCCCCACCATCTGCCAAATTCTGGAGAAATTGCGTGTTCAGTGCTAGAACTCAATGACGCGCTTTGCCTCGACACCAGAGCGAAGAAATGGAAATATAAACGTAAACAAAAATTTTTGGCTTCCTCGAGTGGGGATCGAACTCACAACCGACGCGTTACAGTCACACACACGACGGCCTTAATTTTAAATTGATTAATATTCCACTAAGGCATAATATGCTAAGCGAATTCTAGTTTACGCTCTTTTATTATTATAAAAGAGCAGTCCTTGGTAATATTATTTGTCACTCATTTATTTTAAAGTTGTTACATTCCTAGGCTGTGACATTATGTGAAGGTCGAATCTGCGTCTATAAGATTTGTCAAAACGCGACTCACTTTTTGGTTGCTCGATTACTCAATATTCAATACATTTGTCATATTGAATTGTTAAAGTAGAAAGGTGTTATAAATTGTGTAAATTTTATATAAAAAAATGAAAAAGTATTTATTTGGCTTCAAAAAAGCACATGTCAGACAAACGCGTTGTATAAATATAGCCTACCTATTTATTATATATTGTTAGAACACAACACACCACACGAAAGAAATAAAATTAATTTTAGTCAAAATATTTATTAAAGAAGAACATTAACATTTTTTAATATAACAAATGGCACTCTCACTAAGTTTTCTTCCGTACCAGGGATATCTATTTACAATTTTTGCTTGTTATTGATATTTGGTGTGTACAAAAAAATTTGTACTTAAAGAATTATGGACCGATTTTTTTTCTATTTCTTTATCAATAACATTGCTTGAAATTTCAATGAAAATGTTTATGGATAAAAGTTTTTTTTTATGTTTGAGGAATATATACTAAGCAAAAATCTTTCATTGGTGGCATTTATCAAATTAACAGAACTGGATCAATCATTTTTTTTGTCTGTATCACTGTGCGTTTGTGCATGATGATCTCAGAAACGCGTTTTCATTTTAAATGCAATTTTACAATCATATTTTAAAGCTTTTTTTAACATTTTGTTTTATTTAAATCGGTTTATAAATAAAAAACTATATGTATAACTGTATATATATAGTAAACTACACATATTGATATATTTAATAATAGATAAGTATTTTGTACGACAAATTTGGTACAAAATATTTGTAATATTTGAAACTTTCCAAAGTATAAATATTGTGTTTAAAATGATAATCTTATTAGATTACACGAAACAAATAATTATGTGTGTAGTTCAAGCGGGCGAAGCCGTGACGCGTCGCTAGTCTAAAAAAAATACGTGTAAATCCTCCACTGACACGAGGCGATGGTGTCCACGTCCGCAGGTGATCGTGCTGAACCACCCGGGGCAGATCAGCAACGGCTACACGCCAGTGCTGGACTGCCACACCGCGCACATCGCTTGCAAGTTCGCGGAGATCAAGGAGAAGTGCGACCGCCGTACTGGTAAGTAAACACTGCCCTTTTTACTGTTTTCTTTTTTTAATATAAATAATTTATTATGTAAATCTCATGTTGTCGAGTAATTGACGTAAAAAATGTGTTGAATGGGGTTATAAAGTGCATAAGAATATTTAATGACGATATATTATTATTTGCATGAATTGAAATATTTTATCAATATGAGTGTAACAGACTACAGCGTACTTTATCTGATAAAGTAAAACAATGGACAATTATAACGCTTGTAAAATGAATTTAGTTTTATCATAATTGAAAATTCTGTAATAACATTAATGGATTATATAGACATTTTAAGTGTTATTTTTCAAGTATGAATATATAATAAATATAAACGGCAGGCAAGACCACCGAGGTGGAGCCGAAGTCGATCAAGTCGGGAGACGCGGCCATCGTGACGCTGGTGCCCACAAAGGCGCTGTGTGTGGAGTCCTTCCAGGAGTTCCCGCCGCTGGGGCGGTTCGCCGTGCGCGACATGCGCCAGACCGTCGCCGTCGGCGTCATCAAGGTACATAGCACACACCCACACACCTGTGTGCGTTACTTGCTTGAAAAAAGAAACTTTACGACTTTTGGGTTTTTAAACATGTTTTAACATAAGTGATCATATCAAAACAATATGGACACATAAAATTGGAATGGATACTAATTTAATATACCTACTACTAATGACTTTGTATGGGTTTTCCTTGAGATATAATCTTTTTCATATTTTAAATTCATATTTCTAAATCTGATTGTAATACCTGTATTCCTTTGTTTCAGAGTGTAACCTTCAAGGAGGTTACCACAGGTAAAATCACCAAGGCCGCTGAGAAGGCCCAGAAGAAAAAATAACTATGGGGCACCTCAGCGAACACTTCGCAGCCGGCTGTCTTTCACAGCGCTGCGGCCTCTCCCTGCCCCTCCCCTTCGCCCTCCCCCTTACCTTCCTGCTCCCACGCCCGCCCCCGCCCGCGTTCCCGCTCCCCGCCCTTCGCCTACTTTGTCCCCCGCTCGCGCTCCAGCTCCAGCTCCAACTCGAGCTCCAGCTCCAGCTCCAGCTCCCCAGACCCGCTAGTAGACAAACCCCTCGCCTTTATCCCAGGGCTCCAGCGACTCCTAGAAGCGCCCACCGAGCCCCTCGTGTTCTCCCCTCACCGGAGCTTCTTCAGTGACGACATCGACCCCTGTCCCAACTCGTGCATTTATCGGAACAGGATAGTCAAGCTGATTCGTCTTAGTTACGTTTATGTGTTAAGTTTTTGTCTCTCCATTTTTTTTAGACATAGGGCCAAGTTTGAGTTTTCTTACTCTCGTTGCGTTTCGTTTTTCCATCGCAAGGAGTTCAGGAGGAAAGGCGGAATTGAAATTGAATCTTTAATCCCCGTTTCGCGTGGCGCTATAATATTTACATTCGTAGCGATCCATTGTCTCATCTTGAAGGCCATTAAGTTTGTTGTCACTCGCATTGTATTCATTCTCGCCTTTTGGTTGATCAAAGTAATATTCGACATGATATATAATGCAACGTAACTCGTGTAGCTTCCTAAGCTACGACACCTCCACTTTCATCTCATGTTGTGACTAACCGATTTATTATTGTGTAACTTCAGTAGGTAAAATAAGTTATTTTCTTAAGAATGAACAAGTGTATGTAAGTAAGAGATAAACATCAGAGTGTAGAATATGAGGGCAGCCGGTTGTGAATCGGCTCTCCATAGTTGAATTTAGTCGTACGTTTAAAGCGTTAAGAACGTTTTGATAGAAATTTGAGGAATTTGTAGAATGTAATGTGATTTTTGTTCCTAGTTTAAACTATACTCTTATATTTTATAACATTTATTTGCTTAAAAAAGGAGTAAAACGCAAAAAGGTTTAAAAATTCAATTTAAATTTCCAAATCATTTTAGATTTACGTAAGTACGATGAAAACTCAATCTTATTAAGCTAAATGTATCTTTGTAATTTTTTCAATAATTTTGTAAAGACCTTGACCCTGATAAACCAATAAAGAAGCTACTGGTATTATAACGTTCTTATTTCAACCCACAATAATTCAATTGACCTATTGCCATAATACATACATGTTAGTATAGGCACGCTGACAATTTGAAGAGGGGAGGTATTCAAAATAATCGCAAGCACAAAATAAGTGCGTTCTTATATCATTCTATGTCAAAAAGAGTCCGTCGTAACCAAAGAACACACAACTGCAAAAGGAAAACAATAAATAATATATATGAAATGTAAAAGCTTAAAATTTTACTTCATGGCACTTGATCATTGCATATTTACAAGTACCTCTGCTATGATAACCTGCTTTCAATTGCTGTTATATATCTATGAGAAGGATGGATACTCTTAAAGATAAATAATAATTAAAAAGATAAATAATAATTAGAAATGAATGTAAGATACTCCACTTCCTAACATAGTATTTGTTGGGTGGCAAAAGGCAATACCGCCCATTGTCTTGCTAGACCAAGAAAAAATTTTTTTAGAAGCATTCCCTCGAGTTGATTTCGATCCTATAAATAACACGTGACTTTTCACTTTAATCATTTACATCACAGTATCATAATGGCCTTTACCTATAGTCTATTTATTTAGATTTAATGTTTTTTTTTCGAATGGATTTTATTGCTGTTGACCTGGACTGGTCTTGACAGCGTCACCAGACAGGAAGATTATTGTTAAGTATAAATATTTATGTTTTCGAGGAAGAAAAACATACTTTACTAACCAGTACTTATATATATTACATATGCTCATTAAAAAGTAATAACTTTTGCCTATTTTTATATATAACATAATAAATAACAATATCTATTAAATAAATTCTATAAAATCAAAGCCTTTTACAAGACATTACATCAGCTTAAAACAGTTTCGAATGTGACATATGACACTGACACTGACAAGCTAAACTTCAAATTGAAGAGTGGTCAGTCGATTCGGCGAAACTGGTTATTGTTGGTGATTGTATATTTACGATACGATGCAAGTAGTATCCGCGATAACGAAACACGATGACGTGTGCTGTGCCTAAAGTGAAAGTAACTTATTAGTGGTAGGAGTTGTTAGCGAAGGCCTTCAATATCAGTCGTATATCGTATTGAGGCGCAGTCTCTCGTTAGTTGTGGTTTCGTGCACCCGGTTTAACGTGATCGTTTCTCTTCGTTTACGATGTGTGGAATTTTTGCATATATTAATCATTTAACGCCGAAGACAAGACGAGAAATATTGGAATTACTTATAAATGGATTAAAACGCTTGGAATACCGCGGCTATGATTCTGCGGGTATCGCTGTAGATGCGGCAGATCAAAAGGATATTGCCGTTTTGAAAAAAAGCGGTAAAGTAGCCGCTCTTGAGGAGTTGTTACAAGAGCGAACCCCTGAGTTAGCTGTGGAAGAAATAGTGGAATCGCATTGTGGTATTGCCCATACTCGTTGGGCTACTCACGGTGAGCCCAGCGCTTTGAACTCACATCCTCAACGCTCTAGTGAAGACAACGCATTTGTTATAATTCATAATGGCATTGTCACTAACTACAAGGAAATCAAACAGTTTTTGGAAAATAAAGGTTATGCTTTTGAATCTCAAACTGACACTGAAGTTATTGCCAAGCTTATTCACCACATCTATAATCAACACAAGGACTACAGCTTCCAAGAGCTTGTTGAACAGGTAATCCAACAAATTGAAGGAGCCTTTGCTTTATGTTTTAAGTCTCGTTATTTTCCAAATGAATGTGTGGCCACCAGACGTGGTAGTCCTCTGCTTGTAGGTATTAAGACAAAGAGACGTCTTTCTAGTGACCATATACCTATTATGTATACTAACAATAAGGCTACAAGAGGTATAGTACCACCAGTGCCTCGTGTCAATAGTCATGCTCATTTTGAACCAGAAGAAGATAAAGATGTAGAATACTTCTTTGCATCTGATGCTTCTGCTGTTATTGAACACACTAACAAAGTACTTTATTTTGAAGATGATGATGTTGCTCATATTAAAGATGGAGTTCTTAGCATTCATCGGTTATCTGGCAGTAGTACAGATTCACATCAACGAGAAATTTTTACACTTAAACTAGAAATACAGCAAATTATGAAAGGAAACTATGACTACTTCATGCAGAAAGAAATTTTTGAGCAACCTGAATCCATTATAAATACCATGAGAGGTCGTCTCAATTTTGCAGATGGTACTGTTACCCTTGGGGGTATCAAGGATTATATTCCTGAAATTAAACGATGCAGACGACTAATGCTAATCGGTTGTGGCACAAGCTACCACAGTGCCGTCGCTACGCGTCAATTGTTGGAAGAGCTCACCGAGCTCCCGGTTATGGTTGAGTTGGCATCCGATCTGCTTGATAGAGACACGCCTGTTTTTCGTGATGATGTTTGTTTCTTTATTTCCCAATCCGGAGAAACTGCAGATACACTGATGGCCCTTCGTTACTGCAAACGTCATGGAGCTCTTATTGTCGGAATAACAAATACTGTGGGCAGTTCTATTTGTCGAGAATCACACTGTGGAGTACATATTAATGCTGGCCCAGAGATTGGTGTTGCTTCCACAAAAGCTTATACGTCACAGTTTGTCTCTCTGGTGATGTTTGCACTGGTTATAAGTGAAGATCGCATCTCCCTACAAAAACGGAGAGCAGATATTATTGAAGGATTACACCATTTACATGAGAAAATTCGGCAAGTACTGGCTTTGGACGATAAAGTGAAAGCCTTAGCCGAAAATTTATATCGTCAGCGCTCCCTACTGATTATGGGTCGTGGGTATAATTTCGCGACATGTCTAGAAGGAGCGTTAAAGGTAAAGGAATTGACCTACATGCACAGTGAGGGTATTATGGCAGGAGAATTGAAGCATGGACCGCTGGCTCTAATTGATGACTCCATGCCTGTTATGATGATAGTTATGCGTGATCCTGTTTACACAAAATGTATGAATGCATTACAGCAGGTAACGGCCCGTCAAGGTCAACCTGTTGTCATTTGTGAAGAAGGTGACAGCGAAACGATAAGTCTTGCATCTCGTACATTAGAAATTCCAAGAACAGTAGATTGTCTGCAAGGAGTACTTACTGTTATTCCAATGCAATTACTGGCTTATCATATAGCAGTATTGCGAGGGTGCAATGTCGATTGTCCTCGGAATTTGGCAAAATCTGTAACTGTTGAGTAATTCTTTAAATAATTGATTGGTCATCAATGACTTTATGATCTCTAGCATTATTTCCTTATTTTTATAATAATTAACATGTGATACTTGTCAAGTTGACAATGGATAAGATTCTACTTTTATAAATTGAACATAATATTATATGTATAATTATTGAAACTTAACGTATTTTCTAAATAGTTTAAATACATTTGTATGTCCATTGGAAAGTAATAACAAAGTAATTAAATCATGTGGTTTACATAACATTCCAAGTTATCCCAGTTTCTTATATTATCTTTTATTATCTTTTATCTTTCTTATATTATCTATCATAGTACATATATTTCTCTGGCCTGAGGCTGTGTTTATTTATTTTAAACAAGTTTTACAACATTATTAAATTGAAAATATTTCATGTATTAATTCACCTGGTGACACTATTTCTACAATATTTATATGCAATTTCTGTTATGTAACTTAAAAAAAAAATTTAAAACCAATTATTCTGTTTAATACGATTTATGTTCAATAAAAAATTTATGTAAATTACAAATATATTATTATCTTAATGTAAGATGATATTTTTCCTAATATTCGTGTATAAAGTATGTTATGTACTTACATATCTACATTTGTTTATATAATAGGTACTGTATTTTATATTGAAAATATATTTCATACATTTTTGTACATTTTCTTTTACATATTGTTACAAAGATAAAATCATGTTATTAAAAGAAAATTAACATTTCATTGAAATCATCACAAATGTTATAAACATTGAATTAGTCTAAATTAAAAAATAATTAATATTGTAATTTTTGTTAACTAGTCAAAAATGTAAATTGTATATAATAGATTATTTCAACATATTAAGACATTTTGAAAAGTAAATGTAAATAAAAGAAACAAAATCAAATTATAACTTTTTTTTTGTTATCATTATTTCTTAATTTTTTATTGATGATTGAAGATAACGATTAATATGTTTTATCAATATAATGGTATACTCTACGCTTGTGATTGGTATCTACGGCGGTAAATTACTTTGTATGTCATAAATAAAGATAACATAAATTTATTTTTGTTTACGTCTACACTCTGGTATTTCTTTTCTGCACAAAACATTGTCTCTAAATTATTTTATATGCATTATAAATTTATATATAAAATCTGTACAACAGACATTTTCGTTAATATTATTGTAAGTTTAGTACTATTTTAAGAATAAAAATGTATTTTATAATATCTTTTGCTTTCATTCATTCTTTTAATCATGATCATATTTGACATACCTATCTCTATATGATATATGAATACATAATTGCAAATTTTAGAATAGAAATAATAAATATATGCTAGAAATAATTAAAATAGTTATTCTGAACTCAATACGCGGAAATTGTAGATCTTTAGTTCACACTTGACTTTGTTTATTATATTATTTAAAAGGAAGAAAGGAAAAGAAGTGGGGAACGGAGTGTCTTAACACCGAGGTTCCCTCTGCTTACCCTGCTGTGTGCGGGATACAGCGTGAAGCTGAAAAAAAAATATTTTTTTTGTAAAATGACAAAATATTATTTCCCTCCAATACACATGTAAAAATATCACTTTCGTCATTGTACGGAATATGTGGGTGAAAGCCGAGCTTACGATAATTTGCACTTGAAAAATTGCGGATTGCAGGGCAATTGTTTGAATCTGAGGATAACACAATATGTACATAGCTTATGAATTACAAGGATAGCGAGAAAATATTTAAACTCGTTCCTATTACTTTCTTCAAAAATTAAGTTACTTATTTTGAAATTCAATTAATATAAGTTTTAGCGAAGAAATTATCGGGTAAAAGTTACATAAAAATAGGTTATAGTCACTTCCGCTGTATCCGGTATCTCGCACATATATAGAAATGTAGGTAGAGGGTACTGGGTCCCATTAATATGCTGAAACATCCCCGGATGCTGGATGCATTACGCTCAACATGTAATGGCGGCACTCAACGCCGCGCTTTACCTCGTTACTATAGCAAGAACATGAAAATAAGAAATATTTCCCGTCCTCGAGTAGAAATAGAACCCAGAACTTGTCGCGTTTACAGTCGAATACTTGTGCCCCTGCCACGACTGGCCTAAATTTATTCATAAGTATTAAATTTGCTTTTAATAGTATCAATAAAAGTATAAGTCACACTCTATACATTAACGATGTTCAGCATAAAGAACTAACTTTAAAACTAAAGTAAGTTTGAATGTTGAGTCAATGACCTGCGACAGTGGTTTGTGAGACGCGCAACAGACTTACTCTTTTTGTTTGAAATGCGAAATGAAAAAGCGCCACATGCTTAAATCTAACACGCCTTTACTTAATGAAGGCAAATTTACTTTGCGAATTGAATTCATTTAGTTTTGAAAAAAATCAAGAAAAATCAGCTTCGCGCTGTATCCCGCACACAGCAGGGTAGACAGAGGGAACCTAGTGTGAAGACACTCCGTTTCCCACTTTCTGCCGATTTCTGGAAGCATTGCGTGTTGAGTGGCAGAACTCAACGCAGCCCTTTGCCTCGACACCAGAGCGTAGAAATGCAAATATAAACATAAATAAATATTTCACTTCCTCGAGAGGTGATCGAACCCACAACCGTCGCCTTACAGTTACAGCCTTGTGCCTGCGCCACGACGGCCTCTCATTTAATAAAAAAATTAAATTATTGAATAGTAAAAGCTGTTGAAACACATAATCTACGTACACCTACCTGAGTTTTGCAAGTTAGCTGTGTCGTCACACTCGTCTATCATACTGAAATTCGTTGGTGTAAGCGTTGCGTAACGAAACTGCAGTAGGTATGTTGGGTGGTGGGTGTGCGCCATGTTCTCATAACAACGTACAATGTAAGGTCACCCCGAGAGCTGGCGGAGGCGGTGGCGGCTGGCAACTGGCAAGTGGGTCGCTTATGAAACAGAGAAAGACGCGAGCTTAAAGAGTGCCGCGCTCACTAAATATTATGAAAATATTACATTCATTTAAATTTTTGTATAGTTATTTCATATACATTAAATCTTTATATTTCATATATACTTCTATCTTTATATCTCATAAATACTTCTTTGCCAATGGCGTCTCTTAAGAAATGTTCAAATTCAAAACTTTATTTAATATACCTACTTATTTTTACAAGAAAAGTAATTATGGAAACTGCCTTATTTACGGACAGATGACATGCACTTTGCAGTTTTTACAGTCACCACTCTATAGGGATTGTGCATCTAAATGAGACAATTATTAGATACTCCACTCTACTATACTCTACCTACAAATAAATAGATACAACTAGACAGATGACGATGATGAGAGAGATGTACAGTTGCTATTACAATCGTAGTAAATTTCCTAAGAATTATTGATTGTGACATTTAAAGATCCTAGCGTATAATTATTACTGTTCTAAATTAGTTTTTCTAAATTTTACTTTTGTAATAAAAACGTAATCCAATTTATACTGATGCAACATCTGTAATATAAAATAACAAAAACTACATCCACATTTGTAAGTTAAGTAAATAAAACAAAAAAGCCACGTAAAGTGCGGTCAGCAGCGGTCACTGGCCGGATGCAACGCAAGTCGCAGCCTACCTACAAACATCTTTTTAGCAGCGTAACTCTCAAGTATTTAAATTCCTTATTTTTTTTAGTTCATTTCTTCCTCTTTTCACTATTTTGTTCATTACTATACTTATTTTTAGAATAAATTTTAAAACTTTAATTATTTATATACCTATCCAGAACCTAAGTCATTAAAAAAACTTTGCATAGCACTTACAATACTAAAATTACGATATTTATGAATAAAAGCTTATGCTTTAATTAAATGTACACATACAATACAAGTGTTACAATACAATATTAATGTCTCTTTATGTAATTATAAGCCTACTTTTACAACTACTTGCTCTAATTAGTATTAATACACTTACATTATAAACTGCGAATATAAATTGTTTATTGCATTCTTCATTAACATGTCAATAGGATAGGAAAAGATAAGTATCTTTTATGATGTACCTATATGTAAATAAATTTACAGTCTTTAAACCTCGAGTAACATTCTTTTGTTACTCTACAACAGAACGCTTTAAATACATCATAGAATTGTCATAGTTATGTTTAAAGACAAACGTAAATACAATTATTTGTAATATCTATTCCGTACCTCCAAAGTAAAAACGGACCTCTTATAGGATCTCGCTGTATATCTGCCAAGACTATTTTCTCATAAGCAAGCCAGACCTTACAATGCAAAAATAAGAAAAAGTCCGAAAAATGGAAATTTATAGCTAGTAGATATTATTATTATTATTAATATTTATTGATTAGATATTATGATTATTAATATTTATTGATTATCCTTGAAATAAAAAACAAATATTACTATTTTCATGCTTATAAAAGGTAATCTGAAATTGATATTTTTAATGAATAGTATATTATGTTAGAGTGAACTCATTGCTATTAAAAATCGTTCAAAAACTGAAGCATGTAACTTTTTTAAGAAGATACGCCAAAAGTACGTGGGTCTGGTAGCTAATGCCTAGTATTATATTATTATTTAAGTTTTGTGTGTATTATAAGTATAGTCAGTTGAGCATAAATTACTTCGGCAATAGAATGAAGAAATCACAATGGAAGGTGGAGAGTTAATTCGTAACACTATAAAGGCTAGAAATGGACGATATTAATAGTTATCCACCAGCTGAAAAGAGAATGAATACCGAGTGCTGTGTATAGATGATAGTTTTTTTTTGTTAAATTGTGTATTTTCAACTTTGACATTAAGACAGGTTTGACTAGTTCGATAGGTCACACTGACTACATCTTGAGATTATAAATGTCACAATGATCGTGCTTATATTATTTCGATAACCTTATAAATAAATATTTTTGAAACCGAGTTCTTAGATAGGAAGGACTGAAACGTTTATTAATTATAGAATAAAGGAGTGAAAGGATGTTTAACTTAAATAAGCTAAAAGTCAATCGCATACACATGTTTTGTAGCCATTCGAGCTTATTTAGCTGATCTTCCGTAACGTCCGGGTAGCGAATGTCCAAATAGTCCAAATAATATTAAGCTTTACGCTTTATCCCGCACACAGCAGGGTAGACACAGGGAACCTCGTGTTGAGGCACGCCGTTCCCCACTTTCTGCCGAATTTTGGAGGAATTGCGTGTTGAGTGGCAGACTTCAACGCCGCGCTTTGCCTTGACACCAGAGCGAAGAAATGGAAATATGAACGTAAATAAATATTTTTCATTTCACCTTCAATTGAAATTTACTTCCTCGCGCTACAGTCGCACAGTTGTACCGCTGCGCCACCACGGCCACATAATATTAAGGATTTAAATAAACATTTTACATTTGATTCCATCACTCCCTGTGGCATCCGATTTGATTGAAAATATATGAAACTTCATGTCGATGTGATTAACGGGAGTAAAATGAAAAGAAGTATAACTATGGTTAAGAGATTTGAATGAATAAATGTGGTTAAGTTAAAATAAAATAAAAAACAATAGTGGCATATATTGTCCTTAGGTCGACATTGTTACCGTCGCTGCCGCCGCCGCCGCCGCCGCCGCGGCGAAATTCCGCTATGACGACGCATTCAGAATAATAAGCAAATGTAACTGCTCTCTATGAAATATGTGGCTTTATAAATAAACGTTATTATAAGATAAATTATTTATTAAATATCTAAAATGAAACACATAAGATAAATTGTTTAATGAATATGTCTCTGTGTGTTCCTTATGAGATATCTACTCCAAATACGACGTAATGCGAAAGCAAAACGAAGAGCTAAGGGAGTTTTAAAAATTTGTTACAAATGAAAAGTAAAAGATGTATTATTATATTTTTTAATAGAAAATTCAATTAACGTAAAAATGACAACTGAAATGTGAAAGTGCAAGACCTCAAGATTTCAGTGCTCCATTCAACTTGTCGACTTTATGTGATAACCTATTTTACTCCTGGAAGAGGTTCCCTTAGAGATCAGCCCAGCACTTCATCCTATCATATCGTCGTATAACAATAACCTCAACAATCATTAGATCAAACAATAACATCTATTTCCAAATCATATAAAACATTCGCTTCAAATCAACTATCACTAAATACAATATGGTATTCCAAGTAAATATTTTATCTTATTTTAATTTATCGATAATTACTTCAAGCAGTAAGTGTCTTATTGATTAAATGTTAAGAACGAATCATATATTGTAAATACGTAATAAATATAATATACATATATTATATATACTACTTTGTGAGTGCAAAAGTAGTCTCGTTGATTTAATTGAAACAAATGTGTACCTTACTGTCAAATCGAAAATTAAAGAAGACTGTAAAAATATATTAAGAATAAGCATCTGAGCATAACATTATGCATTTGAATACAACATTGGAATATCCAGTTGTATTTCTATTATAATTACTTTATAACCCAGAGAATTTGATCTACAGCAGCATGTTCGCCTTGAGAAGGCTTCCTGTTAGTGCATACGTTACCAGTGAAGGGGACTGCATCGAACCTTTGTTCGAATCCAAAAGAGAAATGTCGCGAAACTAGTCTATGACCTTCGGCTGAATGTTGAAAAACACTTTTACTAGTCCTGTTGGCCTCTGCTATTAAGGTAAATTTTTATTTATTTATTTATATCTTTTAAAATAGATATGTCAATAATATATTCGAATTTTTAATATTCAAATACAGATTATTAAAAAATCATAAATATTAAAGCAGATATATCAACGTAACAAGTTTTTTAAATATTTTAAGAATCCAAGCCATAATATGAATATATATAACCTTACAAATAAGCACTTAATTTAAAAAAATAAAGCAAACTTTAGATACGCAAATGTTTATCATAAAATCTGTCTGATATATTTTTATAATAACAAATGACAACATTTGTCTAAATTTTCATTAGAGAGACAAAAGAATGTAGGAACTGAGTAAAGTCACTGATAAGTTATTCAATATTCGCTAAACCAGTCATAATTTAATGCGTAAGTATGTAAGGTGTACTTTTAAATGCTTTTTTATTTATTTTTATAACTTGATGCTGTATCCCGCACGCAGGAAGTTAGGCATAGGGAACCTAGTGTTAAGACACTCCGTCCCCATTAAGACAATTCCGTTCCCCACTTTTCGCCGAATTCTAAATGATTTTGTTCTGCAAATATAAATGTAAATTAAAGCTCTTTTAATCTAATAATGTAATTTAAATTTTGGCTTTGATTATTTTTATTGTAGTACCGATACCAGAAAGCTTGGAATTTTTTCCAGTAACACTTGGTTGCAGTTGTTGAAGGCTCCCCGTTTCGGCGATGTGGCTGCATTCAAAATGCGATGGTATATTTACAAACCACCTCAGATGGTTCGCACAATTTTCGCAGGTGACGTTTAAAGCTTTTCGACTTTTTTCATTGCATTATAAACTGCAATGTAGTCAAGTACGTACGCGATGTTCTAGTGTGGTTATACATTCGGCAATGCACACATCACCTATTCTTTTAACTTGTACGTACGCAATAGTATCATCACCATAACTCTCAATAGGAAATTAGTTTTAAATAAGTAATTTTAAATAATATAAGATAGTTATTATCTATAGCCGAAATAGATATAATATTTCTAGGTAGACAACAAAACTTACTTTAGCATTTTTACTCCTCGCATTTGTGCGGCGACAAAATCACTAGTATTCGACAAATACACGGCAACCATAAATCCGTCTATTACGGGTAGGTTATCCGATTGCCCTTTTTCGAACCCCTTATCCATTTTAATTAATTGGATTAATACATTAGCACAAGCAAGTAACAAACATACTACATACAAACATAACTATCACCGCTGGCGATTAGAGACTGTTGTAATGTGACGTCAGACGCTGGCCACGCGACTGAGCGGCACTTAAAATTTTCGCAAACTTCAAATGCCTGTAAAATCATAACTATTTGTTTTTAATAAAACAAAACTAGTGCATTTGTATACATAAGCACTTTTCTATAACAAACTTTGAACCGTTATTTCATAACTACTACCCTTCCTCATTGAATTAAAGTTTTAGTTGGTGGTTAAAACTTCGCAATGGAAATATTAAATTACCTAGAAAACAATCACGACCACGGAAATGACAATTTTATTTATAACGTTATCATAACGATAAAAAATCAAAAAACATCTTTTTTGTGAGATTGTGTGTGATAAGTGATTATTAAACATATATTATTCAATATATATTAAAAAATATATTGTAAAATCTCAAGAGATCAATAAGTTTGTGGAAAATAATTTTATATAAATAACCACAAAATTTGTAATTTTTCTTACAACTCATGGTAAAGTAATTTCTCGTGTCGTACTAATAAAAGGACAAATTTCAAACATATTATTTTTAGGTTCACGCTGTTTGCCGTACATGGCAGAGGCACCCGGGACTCTAGCGTTTAGACACTGCGTCCCCTTTAAAACACTATGTTCCCCACTTTTCACAACAAGCAATTTTAAAATCAGCGCCATCTGGTAGATGCTAGTGATGCAATTCTCGTCGATAATCGTTATAAGTGAAAAATAGAAGAGAGCTGAAATTTCCGCTAGAGGGCAAAATGTAGGGGTATTGGGCACACGTATATTTTTTAATTGTAAAAAAATTGAAATATTTAAAATGCTTTTTTAGGGTTAACTACCGATTAAAATCATCAAACGTTGATTATTCAATGATACTGTTGATTGGAATGAGATTATTTCTTGATATCATCGTTTAATTAACATTGAAGTGGCATAATAAAAAGAGACTATTTAAAAACAGAAAAAAAGCAATTTGTACCTAGAAATTATTATTTTTTATTTTAAGTAAATAATAACTATTATTAAGGATGAGACTGAAATCGTGACGGTTGCACGTGCGTTTCCCACTCGGGAGATAGAATTATTACCTACAATATATTAAGGCAGAAGAGTTTGTATGTTTTTTCTTTGTTTGTTTAAACGTTAAGATCTCTCGAACTACTGGTCAGATTAACTTCTTTGTTTTTGTATGAAAACTACATTTCTTAGGAGTGCTATAAGCTATATAACATTAAGGCGTTATTCATATTTAGCCTTAATAAATGAAATTACATTAATACTGAACGTTATTCACCTAGCTGCCGATGTCATCCTATCAAACAGTCACGCAGTGCTTGCAGAATTATGAATAAAAGTTGTTCATGATATAAGTTATATGTATATACATATAACTTATATACCAATGTGGTGACAAAATTAGGATAATAAAAAATATATAGGTGGTATGCGGGCAAAGCCGCGAGTGAGCTGATAGGAAATTCTTGACTTGAGTCAAATAGTCGATATCAACTATATTTACAATTTTTACTATTTCTTTGTGTTTTTTGTAACATGCAATAAATAATATATATGGATACCATATCTAATGGTTAAAATTGACATTGATACTGACATTGACACTGTCAACCCACTTTAATTTTGTATATCGGGCAGTCAATTCAGATAAACTTACGGTTGTCGGTGCTTGCATATTAATTATACTAACAACTGATATCTACGATAAAGAAACATGGTGACGTGGGCTTTGCCATAAGTGAAAGTAACATATTAGTTGTTGAAAGGAGATACATACGGAAACCATCAGTTTTTGTTGTATTTTATGTTAGAAGTAATCTCCTTAGACCTCAGTTCTGTTTGCGTTCTGTACCAGTTTTACGGAAATATTTCACTTCGTTACAATGTGTGGAATTTTTGCATATATCAATCACTTAACACCGAAAACAAGAGGGGAAATATTGGAATTGCTCATAAATGGATTAAAACGCTTAGAATACCGCGGATATGATTCTGCAGGCATCGCTGTCGATTCTGCTGATCAAAAGAATATTGCTGTAGTAAAGGAAAGCGGTAAAGTATCCGCTCTCGATAAATTGGTACAAGAACGTAAGTCTGAGTTAGGTGTAGAAGAAACAGTAGAATCCCATTGTGGTATTGCTCATACTCGTTGGGCTACTCACGGTGAGCCTAGTGCCTTGAACGCCCATCCTCAACGCTCTGATGAAGACAACGCATTTGTTGTTATTCACAATGGTATTGTTACAAATCACAAAGAAATTAAGCAATTTTTGGAGAATAAGGGATACACTTTTGAGTCACAAACAGATACAGAAGTTATTGCAAAACTTATTTATCACCTCTACCATCAGCACAAGGACTTCAGCTTCCAGCAGCTAGTTGAACAGGTAATTCAACAAATTGAAGGAGCTTTTGGTTTATGTTTTAAGTCTCGTTATTTCCCAAACGAATGTGTTGCCACCAGACGTGGTAGTCCTCTACTTGTGGGTATTAAAACAAAGAGACACCTTTCTAGTGACCATATTCCTATTATGTATACTAACAATAAAGCTACAAGAGGTATAGTCCAACCAGTACCTCGTGTGAATAGTCATGCTCATTTTAAACCAGAAGAAGAAAGAGATGTGGAATATTTCTTTGCCTCTGATGCTTCTGCTGTTATTGAACACACTAACAAAGTACTTTATTTTGAAGATGATGATGTTGCCCATATTAAAGATGGAGTTCTTAGCATTCATCGGTTATCTGGCAGTAGTACAGATTCACATCAACGAGAAATTTTCACACTTAAACTAGAAATACAGCAAATTATGAAAGGAAACTATGACTACTTCATGCAGAAAGAAATTTTTGAGCAATCTGAATCTATTATAAATACCATGAGAGGCCGTCTCAATTTTGCAGATGGTACTGTTACCCTTGGGGGTATCAAGGATTATATTCCTGAAATTAAACGATGCAGACGACTGATGTTAATCGGTTGTGGCACAAGCTACCACAGTGCCGTCGCTACGCGCCAATTGTTAGAAGAGCTCACTGAGCTCCCGGTTATGGTCGAGTTGGCATCAGATTTGCTCGATAGAGACACACCTGTTTTTCGTGATGACGTTTGTTTCTTTATTTCTCAATCTGGAGAAACTGCAGATACACTTTCGGCCCTTCGTTACTGTAAGCGACATGGGGCTCTTATTGTTGGAATAACAAATACTGTGGGCAGTTCTATTTGTCGAGAGTCACACTGTGGAGTACATATTAATGCGGGCCCAGAGATTGGTGTTGCTTCCACAAAAGCTTATACGTCACAGTTTGTCTCTCTGGTGATGTTTGCACTGGTTATAAGTGAAGATCGCATCTCCCTACAAAAACGGAGAGCAGATATTATTGAAGGATTACACCATTTACATGAGAAAATTCGGCAAGTACTGGCTTTGGACGATAAAGTGAAAGCCTTAGCCGAAGATTTATATCGTCAGCGCTCCCTACTGATTATGGGTCGTGGGTATAATTTCGCGACATGTCTAGAAGGAGCTTTAAAGGTAAAGGAATTGACCTACATGCACAGTGAGGGTATTATGGCAGGAGAATTGAAGCATGGACCGCTGGCTCTAATTGATGACTCCATGCCTGTTATGATGATAGTTATGCGTGATCCTGTTTACACAAAATGTATGAATGCATTACAGCAGGTAACGGCTCGTCAAGGTCAACCTGTTGTCATTTGTGAAGAAGGTGACAGCGAAACGATAAGTCTTGCATCTCGTACATTAGAAATTCCAAGAACAGTAGATTGTCTGCAAGGAGTACTTACTGTTATTCCAATGCAATTACTCGCTTATCATATAGCAGTATTGCGAGGGTGCAATGTCGATTGTCCTCGGAATTTGGCAAAATCTGTTACTGTGGAATAATTTGTAAGATAGATTAAATATACTTAAGGGTGAAAGATCTGCAACTACCTACTTCTCAACTCATATATAACCACTTTACTTTACTAATCTTTGTATTATAGTTTTTACAAAAACTTATCAATCTTTACACTTATCAATCTTGTTTAAATCTATTTAAATACATTCCTATTGCTACTGGTATGTTACAATAAATTCATTTAATAAGCAATTTGCATAACATTCCTTTGCCTTTATTTTTCCAATTTTGCATTACAGAAAACCATATCAGGCTTAGTGTATTATTTATTTAATATTATTATAATATATACCTATAATTTGTCTTCAGAATATAATATAAAACCTTAATATATATCATCATAAAAAAAACTTTTATTTTATATTCAAAAATTAGAATTAAGAATTTAAAAAAAACTAAGAAATAAAAAAAGGAGTATTCTTAAGGTTTAACTATATTAAATATAACAATTGCAATGTATGCAATAGAAACTGTATATTTGTGTAATGTGTTATTAAACTTACATATATGTAAATAGTACTTATATGAAATCAAATTTTATAACAGTTTTAACTGTTGTAGGTATAAAAAAAATCTTATTATTAATATTATTATATATTCGTTGTTATCATTGTATATTCTAAACTTGAATTCATTATCATTTCAACTTAAATCCTCGTCTATAAATCTTCGTCTCGTTAAGTTGGTTTACAAAATATATGTATACAAAATCTGTACAACAGACTTTTACGTTATTTATTAAAATATTTTTATAAGTTATATTATTTTAAGATTAAAATATATTATAATATTCTTTTGTTTGTATAGTTTCTGTCTTTTATTTTTTTTTGAATGAGCATACTTATTTAAAAATATTAATAGGTGCTGCTATTTAGCGTTACTTGTCATTGTTTCCCCTTTTAACAGTTTAAACCAAGTGAAGCGTTACGGGACGTAATATAAAGTGTTACTCGGCGAGCATTTGTACAGCCAGAGCTCAGTACAGTACGGGTCAGTAAGCCGTGGCCGCCCTCAACTTTATTGTAGATGGCTGCGCAGATTTGATTTTAGAATTTTTTCTTACTTTTAATTATTTTCTTCCCAAGTGAACAATACACGAAATTTCAGTAGACTTAACTTCAGGAAATGACGTGGCAAATAGTTTGAAACGAGCGTATTATATGAATTTCAGAGCACAATCTTCAAATTTCAATGGTACACCTGTAACGTGGGTGAGGACCTTGACCTGTACTATCTATATAAGATACTCTACGTTTTGAGTTCTTATCATCTCTTAAGAGTCCGGTCCTTGAGGATTTCTATATTTATAAAGTTATTAATAAATGCACCGCTAGTTAGGAAAAGTACAGTTTAGAGTAGGTATTTTACACAAAACGTCGGTGTGACATACCGTTTAACAATCACGCAAAAAGCGAAGATGTGTGAAGATGATAATAATAAATTTATAACTACAGTAGAAACTAGATTAACCGGACCGTTCCAAATCGATCGACCGATCATTTCAATTTGAAATGCAATTTATGTCGCTAAGCAACGGATTTTTTTTACTTAAAGAAAATGTCGCCCTAAATGTTTTTGAACGCTTAAATGGTGCGCTAACTTATGTGACACATAAAAACAATATTTTATAAAAATATTGTCCTTAAAGGTATATGTTTATTTAAATATATCGGCTTATTATCAAAATCGATTGACCTAGTCAAAAATTCTGAGGTAACGAGCATAAAAAAATTCAATCGAATTAGTAGCGTCCTCCTTACGGAAGTCGGTTAAAAAGAATGTTTTCTAATTCATGAATTGACTGCTATATTATATATAATCGTAAATATATTATTCTTATAAAATCTACTGTATAAAACATTGGGCACAAGTTATTCCCATAGCGGACCTACGAAATTGAGGATAATTGAGATGGAAGATATGAGACTGAATTTTAACAATTAAAACACCAAAAAATATTTATTATTAAACAAAGAAGTAAATTAGACTATACATATTTCTTTTTATTACGGCGTTGAAAAAATTTTTTTATATTGATAAATGGATAAGTAATATGAGGTGATAGAACTCAAGCTAATCAAGCGTGAATATAATTTAATAATATATAATATTTTATTATTTACAAAGGTGTTTTAGAGAATACGGTTCTAGCAAAAATGTATACATAATAAATAGTATGTATGTATTTATTATGCACGTATACAAATGTGTTTAAAACTAATGACAATTTAAAAACCATATGGTTCTACGGTTTTTCTCCGCGACCGGTCAGCTTGTGCATCTTCTATGTCGTATACTTAGAGGTATTACATATGGGTCTACTGTATTCCACATTATTATGTGGATCTTATCCACATATTTGTGAATGTTTAATCACATCTGTAGTATGGGATCACACTTGTTTATTCCATGAGTGGATGTGTGAGCGCATGTGATCTTCTTGAGGAGATGTCAGAATAAATGTGGATGCGATATCATTTATGGATGTGAGATCATGTGTGTGTGTGAGAACACACATGTGGATGTCATGTGAGGATTGTAGATCACATATGAGAATGTTAGAACTTATGTGTGGATGACAATCATGCGTGGGTATGTGTAAGATATGTGGGTATCAGATCACTTGTGTCGATGTGAAATGACTTGCGTCGATCACACCCCTGGATGTATGTGGATGTTCCTAGTAACTGTATTTTTTTTTAATTTAAGTAGTGTTGGTAAAATAACTTTTTGATATTTGTTTATCGTTTTAATTCGATATAGAAAATGAGACATTTTATTGTATTTAAATAAATAAATATATATATATACAACTAATAAGTCATAGGTAGATATAAATTATCGTATAAGTTAATAAAGATCCATAATAGTATTTTTTCTTTTTTATATAAACCTGTTTAAATAAAAATTATTAATTGGGATTCAAACAAGTCTTTGTTTCAAGGTTTTTCAACGAGCCAAATTCAAGACACATATCACTTATTATATTATCAGTTTATACAAATGTCACCTATCTTTTAAAAAGATATACTTAAGAATATTTATTAATTTACTTCACTGTCAAATTTTGATAGATAATACTAAAACTTATCCGTAATTCTATTTTTTGTACACATATAGAATTGAATAATGTACTCGTATGTTGTGGGTTCGATCCCCACTTGAGAAAGTGAAATATTTATCAAAATAGATAGAAAATAGAAATAAATAAAGTAGAGAATTTAAAAGATCATCAATCAGATGCCAACTGTAGGATCAGATGCAAATGCCAACAGTGGGACAGCGCCAGAACTTTAACAAGATGGTTGGTAATATAGTCTCACAGGTCTCTCTTTCTGAATACATGCTTGTGGCATCGTAATGGAATTGCGTAATTAATTGAGCAAATATGGCACTTCATCTATTGTGATCTGTTTAAAATTATGTATATACCTAACTTAGACCTCGACTTATCAGCCTTCCCGATAGCTGACTTCCGCATCTGCATAACAAACTAGCACCTAATCTGTCGCATCCGGCGAGAAGTATAACTATAAAAATATTAGTTTATATGCATTATCTTATAAGTTATATCTTATATATTTTATAATAACAAATTATACAAATATAATATACCATCGTAGCTCAGTGGGCTAGTCTGACATTGTATTTAATGCAATAGAAAAGTTAGAACATTTACTCTACTAGTTTCTTTTTATTATATAATAAAGATATAGATATCTTGATCGTACTTGTAATGTAACCTAACTTATAATGTAGACAGACACCCTGGGACATTATTACTTGTAATTTACTACAAAAAAAATCATACTATCTGAATACAAATTTTCAAGAAAAAGGCTATCTGATGTAGATAAATAGGTATATCAACACAATAATTACATATTATAAAATAATATGAAAGTTAACATGTTTGTTGATTACGTAATTATCTTTTTTCTGTGAAAAAAATCTTATCTTAGGTGTTGATTAATCCATAGATTATAATTGTTTTTAGATTTTTTTTATTTTAAGTACAGTAAACTGTATATCGTTCAGAATGGCAGCTGTAGTCACCACAGGGCAAATACAATTATAATTAATTTATAGAAGAAAAAAACACAATAAATTTATAGAGAAATAACGAATAATGAAAAAAAATAATACTCTAAATAATTAAAAAGAACAGAGTATTATGACCTGAGCACAGATAAAAGTGGAAAGATTTGTATTGTCTATAGTTTATACATAGTACACTAAGGATATTTCCTTGAACTTTAAAAAATCTCTAAGAAGTCAACCTGAATATTTTTAACTTTGGCATTAAGACTTGTTTAACCACTTTGATAGGTCACACACGTTTGTGTTACAAATGTCCCAATATTATTGATTTGAATATATCGCAATATTTAAATTCTTGATTTCTTGATTCCATCGAGGCTCAAGGGTGTTACTTCTTTTAGCTTCACGTTGTATATCAAACATAACAGGGTAGGCAAGGGGAACCTGGGAACTCATTTTTTTAGACGATCCCATTAAGGCACTTTCGATCCGCACTTTTCGCCAAATTTTGGAGACAGCGTGTTAAGTGGTGAAACTCAACACCGCACTTTTGCGCCTTTTTGTGGATCTTAACTACCAAATTAATACAGATGTGTAAAAGTTTGCAATGAGAATGCTGACACGATGTTAAGTCATTAACAAAATTCGCATCTTTAACTTTTGATATATCATATAAATATGGGCGTATGAAGAAGGGAGCCGGATGGGCCGTGCCCACCCCAGAATAGTCTGATGCCCATACCAGCTAACAAAACATTTACAAGAACGTTTTACAATAGATAATAATCTTACCTAACAAGGGGACAAGACGGCACTTTTATAAAAAGTGTACCTAATCTAAAAGCATTTATTTTATTAACATATCAATCTTATCGATAGAATGCTGATTTTATTAAGAAGATATGATAATTATGCAGAGTGTTTTAGTCATCACCACTTTAAATGAAGCTACAGTTTTAAGTACTCTATAAAATACTAATATAGTTAAAACAAAAGATATTTTTACCAAAAATGAAAAATAGATTTTTTCAATCCAAATAAAATTATCGTTGTAAAATAAAACGCCATTTGTCAAGAACGGCACACGCAGACATAAACCTATCAAAGGGAAACCGCCGCACACGCCTCATTCACGAAATCGAATCGTAGGTATAGGCGGCAAAGTTCAAGTTATTGTATAGATAAACAATGAAAACGAAATCCTACGTCTAAACTGTTGAGGTATCTTGATTAATATCTTTAAGTATGGGTTTGAAATATTTTACCCTGTATGCTGCTTCCGTAAAAGGAGCGCTGACGCTTCCAATCTGTGTAATATTGCCATAGAATACAGGTTTTTATAGTGTTAT
Source organism: Heliconius aoede (assembly GCA_037355905.1). Taxonomy (NCBI): domain Eukaryota; kingdom Metazoa; phylum Arthropoda; class Insecta; order Lepidoptera; family Nymphalidae; genus Heliconius; species Heliconius aoede. The sequence goes on along the minus strand of JBAIZZ010000173.1, from coordinate 533,776 downwards.
TTAGAAACGATAGAAACTGAATTAGATAATCTTTTAAAATTATTTATTATAAGTCGAACCGGTTGTCATTTGATTTAAAAATCCTCATATACTATTATATAAGTATGGCCAATTTCCAGATCTATTAGCTTACATGTTGTATTTAAGATTTTTTAAATATATTTTAATTTTATTAAATAAAAGTTTTTGAAAATTATTAACTATGTCCACAAGATAAGAAAACTATATTGACTGTTAACCAGAGAGGTTTGGAACAGGTAATCGCTGTCTCGGAGTACCTACTTACTTACGTAATGATTATTGGATCATTTAATATTATAAATTATTTGTTATAGAATAATGTTACGTATAAATAACATTATTTACTGATTAGACACTCAAGAAAGTGAAATATTTATTTACGTTTATATTTCCATTTCTTCGCTCTGGTGTCGAGGCAAAGCGCGGCGTTAAGTTCTGCCACTCAACACGCAATGCCTCCAGAATTCGGTAGAAAGTGGGGAACGGAGTGTCTTAACACTAGTTTCCCTCCGCCTACCCTGCTGTGTGCGGGCTGCGTCCCGTGAAGCTGAATGATTCATTTTACTTATTATAGCACTTTTAAAAATCAACACAAACATAACATTTTTATAATAGGTACGTAGAAATATAGCTATAATCGTATATAAACGGGTGAGCGGTGACGTCCGCAATACTTACTCCACTAAAAACCATAAAAAACCATGCACGTATTTAAATAATCTCAAATTATAGACTTATGATAATGATAAAGGTAAGGTATTTCTACTCATAGACTTGACAAGTTTGAATTTTTTAAATAAGCGTCACTGCGCACATATTACACAGAGCAAATAAAGCACGTTTAATGAGTCTACAATTTACATAGCTAGCATATCATGAATTTTATATACATACTTATCATAAAAAATAATTAATAAAGGGGCCGTCGTGGCGCCATGAGAGAGCTCCTAACTGCAAACGCGTTGGTTTTTGGTTTGATTTCCACTCAAGGAAATAAATAATTTTCATTTACTTTCCATTTTCAAAGTTCACGTATACATGTTATTCATCTGGACCGACATCTTAATATTTTCTAATTCCTGTGATATTTTCGGTAGGTATAATATAAAAATGTCAAGATTCAAGGTCGCCGAGAGAGAGGATGTATCCGCAAACTTTTTATCACATTACTATGCAAGACTTGACAATTATGAATAAGTAGCTAAATTCGCGATCGCAAATTTAGCTACAAATTAAAAAAAGTACCCTAAATTAAATCGACTTCACGCTGTATCTCGCACATAGTAGGGTAGTGAAGCTAATTTTACTAACTGAGGATGATTTAAAATATCATATTATTTTTATATAAATGATTTATTTATTTATATTGTTTTACTAATATTTTTTTTATATAATTATAAATAGAGTGGGCGCTCTCTACAAGGCGGCGAGCGCTTCGACGTCTGTGGATCTTACAAAAGAAACTAACCCTGCATCTACAAAAAAATAAGCATCAGTATTAAAAGTGACTCCTAGCGGAAGTGTGAAACGTCTATCTTCAACAACTTCAGCACGGGAGACTACTGCTAAGAAGACCAACCCCAAAAAAACCGATGATGTTTCAAGACTTCGATATTGACGATTTCGATGATATCATTGAATTGGAATAAATTAATTTCATATTATATTGAGAAGAATTCATAAATACAAAATATATAATGATAAAATATTTTAGTAATACATTAAATGATAGTTAACACGTTTGTTATTGATGCTTTTCTGTTTGTGAAGTGTCACTTAAATGAGTATAAAAGTGAAAATTATATTTTTAATAGAGGTAGTCGTGGTGCAGCGGCACAACGGTGTGACTGTATTGCGATGGTTGTGGGATTGATCCCCACTCGGCACTACACTGTTACACTGTTTTGTTCGCTTGTATAAAAAGCACAAGTGTTTACCTCCTTTAAAGTCTTTTTTAAACTAAAATATTGTCGAATACGACAATATTATTGATAATACGTACTTTATGGACAATATTATTGAATGTTTACCAGGCTATGATGATGGATACTCATTTTGTGAAAGCAGAAATTTGCCTAAAATACAATAATAATTTCATTCACGTATAAAACTTTAATACAAAAAAAATATACGAAGCAAAAAATATTTTTGCTCGATTTCAATATTTATTGAAACTCAGCGACAAAAAAATTTTAGGCATCAACGATTTATACTCTCAAACCACTTTATCAAACAACTTTATCCATCTACAAAAAAATATATAAATTAAATAAAGAATGCTAGCATTTTTTTGTATGTTTCTGTATCGCTTTATAATTTTAGAATTAAGAATATTTCATATAAATTTTAACACTTTAAATTATTAGAATTGATCAAAGAAAAAATTTGTTACAGTTTTAGTCTATGTAGCATATAGGAAAATGGCGAGTCTATGACTCTGTACTTCTGTAGCCGCTACACTATAGTGTTGGCGTCCATTTTGACCTTTACTGCTATAGAGCATGAGAGCTGTGAATACAAATTGCTGTAATATAATTTGTAAATCAAATTACATTCAAACTCATTGCATTTTAATCGTACTTACCTTAAGAAAAACCAAAAATGAATAGCAAAAGTGGTTATAATGAAGATCCATTTGATTATATTAAAGTCAGTGAAGATGAAGACGATTCTAATGCGGTAGAAATACCCTGTGAAACAGACGGAACTCTTCTACTATCTACGCTTGTTGCACAATTCCCTGGATCATGTGGACTTAAATACCGTCATCCAGATAGTAAAGTTATCCGTGGAATACGTCTTAGTGATGGCAAACTTCATCCTCCGAATGAAGCTGGCTGGGGTAAACTCTTATATATATGTGTATTTCCTAAAGAAAATAAGCGAAAGATGGAAGATGTATCCGCAGAAAACTCCGCTGCAAAAACAAAGCGCTTAGAAAAAAAACTCACTTGCTCGGACTTAATATGCCTGGGCTTACCATGGAAATCTACTGAAGAATCTATCAAACAATATTTTGAACAATTTGGAGAGGTGGTTATGGTTCAATTAAAACGAGATAAAAATGGATCATTCAAAGGCTTTGGATTTATCAGATTTGCTACATATGCATCCCAAATGCGTGCCTTGGCTCAAAGACACAATATAGATGGTCGTTGGGTTGATGTTCGTATTCCTAATTCTAAAGAAGGAGTAGTACCACAAATGCCATGTAAAGTTTTTGTTGGACGATGCACAGAAGATATGACTGCAAATGATCTTCGAGAATATTTTTCAAGTTTTGGTGAAGTGACAGATGTTTTTGTTCCCCGGCCATTTAGAGCATTTGGATTTGTTACATTTTTAGATCCAGAAGTAGCTCAAAGTCTTTGTGGTGAAGACCATGTAATCAAAGGAGCATCAGTTTCAGTATCAAGTGCTGCACCAAAAATTAAAAGTAAATCTAGTCCTAATTGGAAAGAAGATTCATATGGACCCAACAATTTCGAAGGAAATAGATCCAATTCATCCACTGGATCCACTAACAACCCAAGTAACAATAATATTGATACTTTAAACATGCAAAATTTAGGTATAAATCCTAATGGTGGACCACCAGCAAATTTCAATTTACCTATTAGTCTTGTTGCGGCAGCTCTTAATCAGGCAGGTTGGGGTGGATTTTTAGGTGGTCCAGGTAATTCAGGACCAAATAATTGGCAGAATGGCCCACCACAAGGTGGTTCTGGCAAAAACTGGAACAATAATCAAAATTGGGGCCAAAATGGACCTCCACAAACATGGAATCAGAGTAATCCTGGCTGGAATGGTGGCAAAAGTGGTAATTGGAATCAGAGTAATTGGCCTAATGGACAAGGTTGGGGAGGTAATGGAGGGGGTGGAAGTTCAGGGTCTAGTGGTGGTTGGAATAACAATAGCAAGCCCCAAACATGAGGTGAGCTAGCAGAGATGATTTTCATACCTGAGATGATTGCTTGGAGAGGTATAAATAATAATTGTTTATGTTGTCCTGACTTATGCTAGATATTTTATTATACTAGTTATAAGTTTATCAGTTTTAATGTAAATAGGTTAAAAATGTATCTTTAAAATGACTTAAAGAGTGTAATAGTATGATATGAGAGATACTGAATTAATAAAGTATGTCATTTGAGATGGATGTTTTAATTGTTTGGGTGGGTTGTTGTGTTACAAAGTGTGATTTAATGGTCATATTCAAATCACAATCTGTTGAATATTGGACGAGGTAATTTGATATGTTTGAGCGCATTAATCTCAATTCCCTTAAAATTTAGTATGGCTGTCTTATTGATTTGGAATGAGATAATCTATGTTATACTATGTAAAAGGGTATTTAGCAGACGGCTGGTGTCTGTGTGAATGATAATCAAGACTTGGTTCCCGCAGTACGAAGTGTCTACTGAGTGCATCTGCATCAAAGTGGTGAGTGTGTTGCTGTAACGGTATGATCAGGGAGATAAATTTGTGAAGAGGCAAGCTTTTCTTTTTTTTTACTGAATTTGAAATAAATGTTTTTAATGTTAGATTTTAAATGTCATGTAAAGACATGACTTCAATAATTGAATACTTTTCACTAAGAAACACACACAATATTGGACAAATTTATAATAATATTTTCTCTTGCAGGTTTAATTATAAAAGAAACTTGAAAAATATATGTTGTTCCTAAAATACCCAAGGAATAGAGAGATCACCTTGGATGAATTTAAAGGAATAATTATCGTCAAGTTGGTAAGCAAATGTCCCATATTTCTTAAATACCAATTACATTTTTATTCAAACTAAGAATAATAATATATTATTAGTATTTATGAATCCATACTTTAAAAAAAATTGATATTAAAAAAAATAATGCCATTGTGGCACAGTGGAACAGTATTTGGCTGTGATTGCCAGTAGTTTGATCTCTGTTTAGGGTAACTAATTATGTATTTATAAATCACTTGTCTGGCAAGACAATAATAGATTGCCATTTACCACACTGCACACAATGTTTCACATTCAGGTAGAATATGAGGAGTGAAATTTTTTCACATATTATCTGGTTCCTCTGTGCCTACCCTACATGTGCTATCTTTATACACAACCGTTACCCATTAGCGTCCCCGGAGATATCTTCTAGGACTTTAGCTTTGAACTGCCACAAATGAATAAAAAAATCAATATTCACTTTATACATTATAATAAAAATGCAATTATCAATGTTTACATAAGCATGGGAGATGGATAAAAGTATTGCTTACTTTTGATGACATGGGGAGGTTCAAAATGATCTCTTAATAATATAATTAATAATTATATTTATTGCCGAGATTATAATTTATATACTTATTTTTTCATTCTAGGAACCAAGTGGAACCAGAGGCTGTGTGAACATTTTCAAGAAGAATAAACCAGTTGTTGTTTATATATTTTATTAAGAAAAAATTTTGAATGCTGTATTAAATTGTTTTATTTACATTTATGGAGGTACATTATTTACTAAGAAATAAAACTATAACCACATATGGTGTTTTCTTACATTAATTTTCACATATCACAGTGATAAATAAAAAAAATTATATGAAATACATATAAATTTCACTTTTAATCATGGCATTATTAAACATAAAAATATACATACTTATTGTTATACAGCCATTGCATGGACAATTTTGTACCAAATAATATCAATTTTACAAATTATTATGCCTTCAAAACTTAACAGATTTAATAGATTTTAATATATACTGAGTTCAATAAGTGAAAACATTGGCAAAAGATTTTAATTATTAATCCTAACATGTCGTAAACATAGGAACATTATTGATTCTATTTGCGTCACTATTTTGTTACATTTTTTATTTTATCCAGTCTTTTACATATATAAGTACATAACATGAATTGCAATTAATATAATACCATATTCAAAACAATATGAGGTACTAAGAATAATGCAATATTTATATAGTTTTACACAAAAATATTATTTTTAATGCATAATAATTGTATTAATTGTAATGCTCATGTTTTGTTTTTAAGAAATCCATTAAGAATTGGTTGCCATTTTTATATTTAGTCATAATAAGATTTTATCACTCAAGTACATAGACAAGGTGAAGTCTTATCACATTCTCTATGTACTTGTGTGGCCACTTATTATGACTAAAATCTACTATTCTATTTGGCTTTGAATTTAGCAATGTAAAAAAATATATATTTAAAATCATACAACCCCAATTCTCAACAAAGATTTCAAAAATATATATATATTAAATATTTGTATGTAAAACCTAACTGTGCCTCATGTTTTATTTGCGAGTAGCACTGAAAAAATTGACAACTAGTAAATGAGTATATATTTTTTAATATTTAAAAAGTACAGTTGTTATTTATGGTTATACATGTACACATAAAAATTTTATTACATACTTCACTAATACAATATTACTAGTGTATTTTAAATAGAGCATGATGTCTACTAATATTTTAAATATATTCACAACATGGCTCGGAACAATATTACTGATATTGTATTACAAAAAATAATAAAAGTTGTAAGTTAAACAAATGATTTATAATAGGTGGGTCAAGTTGCATTATTTGTAATACAAATGTTCATTAAATAGATAATATTTGTCTACTGGTGCTATAATAATTCTTGAGGTAGAAGAGCTGCACTAAATTTTAAGCTTTTTAGCAGGCCTGAGGGCGTAGGCAAGGCTGACCTGGCGCTTGGTAGCAGCGCGTCGGAGCCGTCGTCCATTCCACTCGGCATCCATCTTGCGAGCTAACTCAAAGTCACTCTTTTCTTGGGCGATAATTTTCTCAATTCTAAGCTGTTCTCGCAAAATATTTTTTACATCACAATTTTCTAAAGGACTAGATAAGTTTTTCACAGCTAAGTTAAGCTTATTATTATTAATGGTCCGAGTATGTGAAGACGGACTACATGATTCAATATTTAAGTGCATCCGTTTAGAATCACTTCTTAAATATGGCTTTCTATCAGAATGGTATTTCCTCCCCTTCACTTTTTTCTTAGGTGTAACCTCATTTTCTTCTTTATGAATACTACCCATTGATCTTGTACGTCTTAAGGTCATATCCGAAATCGGTTTTGTCACATCAGCCACATCTAATTGTTTATATCTATTTAATACCCGTTTTGATGTTATAGGAAGGGCAATATTTACATTTGTTGTAGATGTTTTCTTTGTTCCAGATCTTGTATTTGTTTTATACTTCTTCGAGTTTTCCTGAAAAGCAATTATAGTAACGTCAGCTTCACGCTGTATCCCGCACACAGAAGGGTAGGCAGAGGGAACCTAATGTTAAGACCTAGTTCCCCATTTTCTGCCGAATTCTGGAGGCATTGCGTGTTGAGTGGCAGAACTCAACGCCGCATTTTTGCCTCGACATTAGGGTGAAGAAATAGAAATGTAAACGTAAATAAATATTTCATTTCCTCGAGTGGGGATGGAACCCACAACCGCCGCGTTACAGTCACACTCTTGTGCCGCTGTACCACGACGATCTCAACAGTAACGTAAATTCATATATTATATTATAGGTATTAAAATTAATAAAATATAAATATTTTAACTTTATTTGTTTTTGATTGAATGCTTCAATCCTAGAAACTACTAGTCAATTTGAAATATACTTTTTGTATATTCAATAAATGTTATGCAAACTATAAATTTTTTAAGATATAATGAAAACTAGAAGAGATAAAATTAAATTCTCTCAAGACTCCATACCACAAGTGTAATAATATCTGAGATAAGCTGCATATATTTTTTTGTTCTCATCCTATAGTATTCAGCACAAGATGACATAAATATATTGTGCACATTTGTTGAGGACTCATATAAGTCTAAGATATTAAATCAAAAGCCCCATATACAGAATTTTATTAATATTACCTTTTTGGATTTCAACATGCTAAGAGCAATAACAAAGGCAGATGGCAGCTTATGAGTCAAAGATATATCCCGTAGCCGACACAGACTTTCTAAATATTGTTCCCGACTTGGATGAGTTTCATATTTAGTCATAATTAAGATTTCTTTGTTGGCTCTTAAACACGGTACTCGCAGTGGCAAACTTTTGTTACTGTTAAAGCTGGAAGTAAGTAAATTAAGTAAGTTAAAAATCATTAGAGTAAAGTAATCGCTTCATAATAATATTAACACTTTAAATAAATTTAATTTATTGATATATTAAAAATTATATTATATAATTTCTTCTGCATCAACAGATTTTAAGAATGGTACAGTTTCCAAGGCTTAAGTTTGCTTTTATGTGAGTGATTATAAAAGTAGAGCCAGAATTATTTTTTAAATATGGTATGACCAGGGCCAAAACTTACACCACACAAGAAATTTTAAAATGTCTACCTAAACTGTAATAGTTTAAATAAGCTAAGAGATTCGAAGATCAATTAATTATTAACAGCAAGTAACATCTATAACACATATAATGAGCACTCACTCAAATGCAAAAAACGGACAATCGAATCAAGTGTAGAATGTACTAACTAAATCTCCGCAGTATATGAGTATATGAAAGACAAATATAATTGTTAGGCAAAGACAAGTGTAATAGTTATACACACCTTGTAGGTGTAGTCCCTTCAATAGGTTTGAAATAACATAGTTCTTGTTGCATAGAATCTACACTACTTGTTTCAATATTACTTTGGTCAGGTAAACTATTTTTTTGAAGTATCCCAGTATTTGGCAGTGGCAATGAAACAAGTAAAGACTGTGCTCCACCTTTTGATTTAACCACAGGTTCAGTGTTAATCATTTCTTCTTCCTCTTTCTAAAATTAAAATTTGATTCCTATTATTTACGGCTGTCATGAATTATTATATGGACAGCATCTGTAAAAGCAATGGTTGTAGGTTCTTTGTGCAATGTGGGTAATGACTGGATTTAAATAACTTTCAATGCCTATTTCATTAAACAAAGAGTATATAAATGTATTTGAAATTGTGTTGAAAATGGGAAACAGGGTACTTACAGCGTACGTAACAGGGAGTTTCATTTTCAGTCGTACAGTGTAAAGTAAAAAATATATTATATACATAATTTTTTATATCAGCTTCCCTCTTTATGTCACACACAGCAGATCAGAGGGAACCTAGTGTTAAGGTACTCCATTTCCCAGTTCCCGCCGGATTCTGAAGGCATTGCGTGTTGAGTGGCAGAACTCAACACCGCCCATTACCTCACCACCAGAGTGAAGAAACCAAATTATAAACTTTAAATAAATATTCCATTTCCTTGAGTGGGGATTAAACCCACACCTAATCAGTTTACAGTCACACTTTGTGCCCCTGCGCCACAACTGGCCTCATATACATGAATAAAGATGATAATTTGATCAGATCAAATTTTATCATTAGTTAATATTATATAGAATACATAGAATATTATATCTTTCCTAGCCTTACACATCCTTCCACATATAGCATGACAGAGCAGAAGAACAAGGCAATATACAGTGCATTTTCAATTTTTTACATATTTTAAAAGTATTACCCAGACTACCAATCAAAAATGATAAAAATTGTACCTTATCTTTTGAAGCATCACCATTTTCCTTATTCCATGTACCAGATCTATTTTTAACTTTTTGGTCAATAATGTTTTTAATAAGCTTCCCATAATTTGGTATCATTTCTGGAGAAAGTCTACTACTGTTAGAACTCATTGACTTCATTGGGGTAGTTATATCTGTGCTAGTATTGTCATCAGTAATTAATGGACTGCTGAAATGAAAATATTGGTTTATAATTTAAAATTTTATAGAAAACTTCTCTAAAATTGTAAATTTATTGAATCACCAAAGGAGCACAAGCATATACAAGTTTTATAGTAATAAATGAAGTAATATTTTCTTTTAAAAAATAAATGAAATTTCTTACTTGTTTGTAATGCTTGCTTGTAGAGTGGATTTAGATAAAAAACTATCTATGGTAGTAGGTTTTAGCCTATGTTGTGTAGTAGGAAATTTTAAAACACAATTTTTTGACATATTGGATATTTTAGGTACTTGATCCTCCTGTTGGAGTTGTTTAGCTAAAACTTCATCATGTTTTAATCTTTCCAAATATTTTTTATGTGCTATCTCTTCCTCTTCTTGTAATTGTCTGAAATAAGTAACATTTTTGATTTAAACTTAACCATCTGAAAACAGTTCTACTTATTAAAACATATAAGAACACAATTGGAATTGATTAAGCAGTTGTTTTTCAATAAGCAAATTTGACATATTTTCTTTTAAGTTAATTATTATACACTAAGAACTTACTTAATTAAGCTTTCAGATTCCTGTAATTGTTTTTGTTCCAGTCGTAAGCGTTCATCTCGTAATCTTTGAAGCTCAGCTTCATATTCACATTTAATCTCTCCTGGTTCACTTAATCGGATTAATGGGATTTCTAAAGAAATGTAAATTAATAAAAAATAGATATTTTTACAAATAGCTTCTATTATCAATTACATAAATTACAAATAATCGTACCTGTTGGTAGATCAATGTCTTCACCTCTCAATTTTAGTTTTATCTCTTTAGAAAATTTACTCTTCAAAAAATTCCATAATTTGTTATTAACTAAATTCTTTTGTTTTGTAGCGGTTCGTACCCAAGAACCAATTCGCAATCGACAGAGTGGACAGCATAAAGCGTTATTTTCAATACTTCCATTAAAGCAACGTTGACAAAAATCATGGTAGCATGGCAATGTTACAGGTTCTATTAATACAGACTGACAAATTGAACATATAACATCTTTTAACTCTAATTTTTCTAATTCTAATAATTTATTTTCATTTTTAGACAACCGCTTCTTTGACTTGGCCGCCATTGTTGACATATCTTTTTTTCGCATTATAGAATACAGATTAAATCCACAGAACACATTTACCCAAGTTAAATGCCAAAAATACCTACTATATAAAATAAGCGGTTCGATAGTACCGTAAGTACTGGCAGCACAATATATAAAACACATTAGCAGCGCAGGGATATACTATGATAAAAAAATTAACCAATAAAAACTGAAACAAAATGTTTTTTATTACTGCTAATCAAATATATTATAATCGTACCGTGCTGATAATTACTAGGTTACGGTATGTTTGTATTTATCTTTAAATGACAGAGGTGGTAATTTTTCAAATTTTAATAATCAAACATCTTGATATTTAATTTTACAGCACAAGACAATACAACTTAGGGAACTGAGTGTCATAACATGAGGTTCCCTCTGCCTAGCGTGCTGTGTGCGGGATACAGAGTAAAGTTGAAAAAAAAAGACAGTACAAAAATGTAAATATATTTTTATCTTCGCCTGCTTCCAATATTTTGGATTTTCTCTTGATTCGTTACAAACGAAAATTTGGACCAAATAAAAAGTTATAGCGACACAGGTTACAAATAAATCGTGTATTAAATTAAAACTTTCTACGGTACCGTTTTTTTTTTTAATTACTTATTATTTAATGATCTTATTAAATTTATAATATTATTTACTAAGCTTAACATATTTTGTCATATGTTTTTTAAATTACAATTTATAACCATTTTAGATTTTCATGTTATCCATTTCTACCAACATTTTAGACAAAGAAGCCATGTTGATATTTTCTTTCTTTTTTCGTCATGTACCGACTCACATGTATTTGAGAACGAAAAACGCTATTGAGATTTGAGAGGAAATATGGTGGTAATAACATTTTTAAGGAGTGTTCATTTGTTCTACTGCGAATAAGTGTATGCAAATGTGGAAGTGTTATTAATGTTGATTTGATTGACAAGATCTCATAGAAATGTCTTCAATGCATTTCGTTGTTCATCCATTACCTGGAACAGAGGATCAATTGATAGATAGGTAAGCAAGCCTATTATTTAATTTTCTAGATTACTCCATTATGATGATCTTATACAATATATTGCGATTTATAAGTGTAGGAGTAAAAAATATTTTTAATCGTCATGCCAAGACTTGACGAAATGCTCGTTTATCCGATCTTTATTTTATGGTTCATATTGTTGACTTTTAATCGAATCGTTTTTTTTGCAAAAATGTGGCTGATTCGAAATTTACTGTAGCATCTTAATCGGAATAAAGAATGATTTTCAAAAACTGCTAATGCTAAATGAACACGATGATGCTATTAATTTGCGAACCCCATTTTCTTTCATAACTTTATTTATATATTTTTAATAAAAAGATGAATTGTCAATATTTTGCAATGTTGAAAATAATTTTCAAATGCAACTGTTAATATTTTTTCATACTTTAAAGACGTTAACATAAACCTAATACTTAGTGTAATGTGACACTTAAATATTTTTAATATTTTCTATTTATGTGATCAAGCAAAAGTAACTACTACTTAACGCTGTATCCCGCACACAGCAGGGTGGGCAGAGGGAACCTAGTGTTAAGACACTCCGTTCCCCACGTTCTGCCAAATTCTGGAGTCATTGCGTGTTGAGTGGCAAAACAATTTGCCTCAACACCAGAGAGAACCCACAACCGTAGCGTTACAGTCACACTCTTGTGCCGCTGGGCCATGACAGCCTCTATAATTAGTCTGTTCTATTCTGTAAATAAAAGAATCATTTAACAGACTAAATAAAATGTATAAACATAGAAGATCAAATTAGATAAACCATCTATTTAAAAAAAAATTACAACACAAACTATTATACAGCAAACCAACAACAACAAAAAGTTTTATTATGATCTATACCTGTTAGTTCACAGATTAATTTTATTTATTTATTTATAGAGGCAATCACCCAATTACAATTCAACTACAAAATATGTATAATGAGTTATTACATAACAAAATAGAAATATAAAAAAAACAAAATGCATTACAAGAAATTTTTATTTTTACATATTCACATTTAAAGCAAATAAAATGAAGAAGACAGACTATGAATAATCAACTAGTGTGATTTTTTTACTTTCACATGTAAATTAAGTAGGAATGTCAAATCAATTTGCAGTTCGTTGGCTAATCTACTCATGCTCCATAATGGAGCATGGAACTAATGGTTAGTTCTAGCTATCAGTACATAAAATAAAAGCCCAGGTTGGTGCATTCTTTGAAACAGGACTCAAAATAATAGTAATAATGTATGTATGTAATACATGTCTAATATATTTACAAAAGAATGTACAAAGGGGTCTAAACACAAATGATAATATATATTAAACATTAAGGGCGAGGGACTTTATGGGGGAGGACATCATAGGAAATATTTTTGTCACATTTTGTAGCAGAGGATGAGATCTGAAGTTATGTGATGATCAATAGTGATGTGATGATCGCTTTTGGGGACTTGTAATTACTTTTGAATCACCCCTCATACACATTTTCAAAGAATATCTACTTGCATTACAATATACTTCATGGATATTATTTTTCAATATTATTTCACTAGAATATTTTTAAAATTTTTATTAATATAATCCTTATATTTAAAAGATGTTCCTACCAATTGAGGTATGTATGTGCACAGCCCTAACCGCTGATGGTAGAAACGTGAAATTTGGACAGTTTATTAGAATTCACCTCTTAAACTGAAACTCATTTTATAAACATATTAAATAAATATATGTATAGTTCAAGCAGGCGAAGCCGCCCAAGTCCACAGTTATTATATTGCTGGAGCACTTAATCTATATAGAAAAGGAAAAGTTGCCATTGACTGAGTTATAGACGCACGGCCATCCGTAACCACTGATGGTAGAAATGTGAATTTTGATAGATCTTTATTTTCATAATGTGACCATGGACTATGAAGGGATTTTGAAAAAAAATTCGGGAAAGTTTGTACGAAGAAATCTCTAAATTGGCACAGATTTTCGTATGATTTGAAATTCAGATTAAAAAATATTTCATTGAACACGTGTTTCAAGGTTTATTAGAATACCTCATAAACTGAAAATAATTTCATAAACATATTTAATAAATAGTAATCATAATCAGCTTCACGCTGTATCCCGCACACAGCAGGGTAGGCAGAGGCTACCTAGTGTTAAGACACTTCGTTCCCCACTTTCTGCCGAATTCTGGAGGCATTGCGTGTTGAGTGGCAGAACTCAACGCTGTGCTTTGCCTTTACACCAGAGTGAAGAAATGGAAATATGAACGTAAATAAATATTTCACTTCCTCGAGTAGTGATCGAATCCACAACCGTCGCGTTACAGTCACACCCTTGTGCCGCTGCGCCACGACGGCCTTATTAAATAGTCTTATAGTTTAAGCGGGCGAAGCCGCCGCCCGGGGCCGCTGGTACATAAGAGTATCACTTCAATGTGTAACTTACAAAAACATTGTAAAGAAATAAAACATAGGCTTTTAAATTTGTTCTAGGCTCAGAGAGGTAGCAGAGCGATGGAACAGATATGGCACTGGTGCGGCACCATCTGCACTTACCTCCCTAAGAGGAGTGAGGGCAGTTGTTGCCGGACCAACTCATATTGCTTGTTTATTGGAAGACGGCAGCATATGCCGAGCTGCATTCTCCATAATTCCGGATAGATTAGATCTGAGTAAGGCTGATGCAAGTAAAAGTGGAGGAAATGGTGGGGGAGGCAGCGGTGGCGGTGGGACGAGTGGAGGCAAGCAGGGAGGAAGTGGAGGCGGATGCGGATCACGTCAACAACCTCGCACTAGAGCAAGAATAATGAGGAACTCTATTCGCGCTGCTCCAAGTTCCCAAGGTTTCTTTCAAACTTTATTATGCATCGTTTTTCATTTTTACACATACCTCACTGTTGTTCATACTGCTGGAGGTAAAACAACTGCTGGAGTTCCAATGATTCTTTCCTTAAATAATTTGAGGCTGTCATGGCACAGAGTTACAACCGTGCGACTGTAAACACGACGATTTAGACGGGTTCGATTCTCACTTGGGAGGTCTGAAATATTTAATATTTCATTACATTGCTCTTGCAACGAGGTAAAAGTGGAAGATTGAAGTATCTTAATGGAAATATCTTAAGTGTTAAAACTTAATCATAAATTTTTTTTGAAAAATTGTTCATAATAAACTTTTTCTATTTGCATAGGATCTACAAGCAGAGCTACTGGGGTCATAATTGGAGCATCAACTTCTGGTCGAGTAGTGTCAGCGGTACCGGCTCCATTTGTTCCTGAAGATTTAGTGACTCAAGCTCAAGTAGTTCTTCAAGGAAAAAGTAGAAGTCTTATTATAAGAGAACTTCAGGTAACCAACTATATGCATTCTTAGCTCAAAATTAAATGCAGTGAATATCGATAGAAAAAACTATTATACAGATAAATAAGGCGCTGAGCACGTCAACCTTCTTTTATGACTTCATATTAAAAAAAATAAATGAAAGAGTAATAATGTTTTTTTTACAAACAAGTGCACTCATATGCAATTCTTTAATTATTTTTTGCCCAGGTAATACTTTACTTTTTCTATAATGCCGAAAACTGGCCTTATGTAAGAGATATATAACACAATAACAATTCTTTATAAAGTATATCTTTTTGACCATCCAGCAAAATCCTGCAATATTCAGTAAAAATCGCTAAAGTTGAAATAAAAATGTATGTGTATATTGTAGTAAATATACGTATTTTTTATCAGCGTACAAATTTGGACGTGAATCAAGCTGTCAATAATCTGCTCTCCCGCGATGACGAGGAGGGAGAGGAGCCAGAGGGCGGCGAAGGCGGCGATGGCTACGTTCCAGAGGACCTCATCTCGCTTCTGGACGGAGGATTTCACGCGACACAACAGGATCAGTCCGTGATTATAGATGCAGACGCCATGTTCTCGGAGGACATCTTCGGGTACGCGGCTGTCAGAAGGTATCCTGTCAAGCTACGCACCTCTGCCTCATCTCTCCTACCAATAGAGATGTTACTCCTCTACCTAATCTAGCACGCAAAGCGCTTACGCTGTTTCCGTTTTTTGTTTTGTGATTGGGTGTTTTTCTTTTTTGTAGTTTTTTTTATTTTATTTTAATGGTGCATCATAACTACTGCATTGTCTTATAAATAATCAATATAATTAGTTGGTTTAGTTCTATTTTATTAAAATATCTGAGTCATAGAAATACAAGACTTTCTCTATTCAGCTATGAAAATCGCACCTTATTGTAAAAAAAATATTTTTAAAGCATTTATTTAATATCAATAAAATGATGTAGTATTATATGATGCATCATTCTTTTTTAAATTATTCTTGTTAATTAAATTTATAAACAGTCGTAGTGGAGGCGGTGGTAGTAGCGGAGGTGTGCGTGCGGGTGCCAGCCGTGAAAGCAGCAGCTCCACGCAGGAGAGACCTTCAGAGTTTAGTAGATGGCGTGACAGGCAATACTTTGGTCCACGGAGGTGGCTGGAGTCGGCACTTCGTGATACGTCCTGGGATAAGGAAGGAGGTATAAGCTTAAATATTTATGTTATATGTACGACATATTTATGTAAACTCAAATATTTATGTCATAGATTAATAAACTTTTTTCATTATACTTTTAGTGGAGAACAAAAAAAAGGACTCTGCCATGGCGGCATCTCCCTTATGGGTGTCTGAGGAGCTAGAATATTGGGATAGCAATATACGTTTCACTCATATTGCTGCCACATATAGTGAATTGGTTGCTATATCTACACATGGACAATTGCATCAGTGGCGATGGTCAGATGCACACCCCTATCAACGTAATGATGTGAGTTCGATATTTAATAAATATTTTCATTCTGAATATACAGTATATTGATCAGTCTGTAGTTGGAAGATATTTAAAAAATATATTGTTGGGGACATTTAGTAACATAATAGAACCCAAAACATGATTGATGATTTTTAAAGTGTTTGTTTATTTGTCTGTGTGTTTGTTATCGCTAATCTCGGAACTGGCCCAACCGATTTAATGCTAATTGACTTAAAATTACATACATCAGGCATCCGGTGGAACCTTCCATCCCCGAGGAAACTGGATGGGCCTAGCCTCAGGAGAGAGGATTGTAAACATAAGTGCTGCTGGTATTCGTGCATCAGTGCTTACAGACGCAGGACGAGTGGCTACGTTTTTGGATGAGTCTATTGGTAACTAAAATACCATAAAAATATAATAATCACACTATAATAATAATAAAATACATTTAAAATGTTTATTTTATAATTATTACAGCTCACGCACCAGGAGCTGTGCGTTTGGAACACCCTTTGCAGTCATTTTCAGAGTTTGGCTCAGAGAAACCTGTGTCACTGCATGTGTGCTCACTGTACACTGTAGCCAGACTAGAGTCTGGAGCCCTTTATTGGTGGTGAGTTTCACTTTTCTGCTTTTACTTTTTTCTACTCTTTAATTTCGTCGCGAGGAAATGAAAATAATTAAGTGCAGTAGGACTAGTAATAGTGTGTAGTACTTAAAAGCGTGGTATATAATATTATTTTGTGTACAGAATTTAATTTACATTCCTCTCATTACTCTCACAAATACTCATTTGGAAATTTATTGTGATATATGATTTCTATTAAATACTATTATTGTCATTTCACATTCACAAGATTTCTTAAGTCTAATATTAATTAATAATAACATGAAATACAATTACATATGTTTTTCTATTTCTTTACAGTTGGAACTATCCAACTTTATAATCGCCAACTCTATTTTTCGCTTTTAGTAAAACGAACACAAAAATGAAATATTAAGAATGAAATATGTGATATTGGCCAGTCGTGGTGCAGGGGCACAAAGTGTGACTGTAAAAACGACTGGTTGTGGGTTTAGAATTCAGCAGAAAGTGGGGAATGGACAGTCTTAATACTAGGTTTCCTAGGTTTTAGCCTTCCCTGCTTTATGCGGGATACAGCGTGAAGCTGATTTATTTTTAAATATCTGATTTTGCTATCAGTGCAATAGGAAGGCCTGTTGTCATAAAGTAGTTAAATACTCATAAATGTAGTACCTGTACTCACATTGAACAACTGGAAGAAATTATTAAAAAATGTAGTAGAGCATCTTACCTAATCTTAATAAAAATCGTATACTGCATACTATATTCCTTTTATTACTCCATTAATCATAGTGTGCCTATGCAGTTATAGATAACTATTGCGTAACGACAAAACTATGCACAGACTAAATATTGTACTCTGTTAACGATTACATGGATGACACTATCACTTCTATATAAAGGCACTGTGTCTTAATTGTATACATGTATCTTAATTTTTTTAGGGGAGTATTACCTTTAGGACAACGGGCTCGTCTATGGGAAAAGCACCGTGCTCGCTCTCGTAAACAGCAACGTGGACACTCTTCCAACACACCTCAGGACCTGCAAGCCGGGCAAAGCGTGACAATGAAAAATGCGCCCATGTATCAGCCAGGAGCAATTGGTGAATATTTTCTTTTGTTTATTGAAAAATGTATTTCCCCCATTTAAAAATGTTTTGACAAGTTTTGAAGAGTGTTTCAGAATGAATTGAATTGATTTTAGGTTAAATTTATTTAGAAAAATCGATAGGTTTATTTTTCTACTTTAACAATCTTGTACTATATCTTAAGGGTACACAAATGTAAATTACAATTTTTAAATTAAAGGTTTTAACATGTCAACTGGTGTTCCTAAAGTTGGCATACTTCAGAATGCTGCATGGAACTTATCTGATACCTGTCGTTTCAAATTGTTGCCACCACCACAGCCTGATCGCTCTATTTCGGATAAAGATAAAAGAGATTTACAGGTAATTACAAAAGTTATCAACAATTTCTTTTTTTTTAGCTACATCCCGCAGACAGCAGGGTTGTCAGGGTAAGAGGCAGTCTAATGTAAAGACACTCCGTTTTCCGCCCAATTGAGTGGTGGAACTTAAAGTCCAGCTTTGCCTCAACACAAGAGCAAAGAAATGAAAATATTAAATATTTCAGTGTGTGGAGTGGGGATCGAATCCACCACCAGTCACCCTCTCAGTTGCAAACTTGTGCCCCTGCGCCACGTGAATTACATAATTTCTTTGTATACTTTTTTATATAATAGTGCCTATCGATATATGTTTTGCACAGAATCAATCGCCTCTGACAGTATCGTCAGTAAAAGCTTCATCCTCAAGCAGCAACAGCAAAGATGGTGGCAAGGATAGCAATAAAGATATGGCGGATCGCCTAGATATGCCGCCACCACCTAGTCCTGCGTCATCTACATGCAGTGATACTAGCACTTCTCACAGTAAGTATTGATTATTACCTATGTCCGTATATATTTAAAAAGAGCAAAATATGCATGAAAATATCTCTTTACAGAACGAGCGAAACGTGTCACTGTCCGCGGCGAAGAAGGCTCATCAAATGACGGTACTAAACGTGACGAGGAAGAGTGGCCATTAAAAGAGGTTGTCTTCCTAGAAGATGTCAAAAGTGTGCCATTAGGACGTGTCTTGAAAGTAGATGGAGCGTACGCCGCTGTTCGTTTTCCATCTGTGGGCAAGGATGGTAAAGAAATAGTTCCAACAACTCCGGATGATTGGACAACGCTTCTGCAAGACTGTCGTTTAGTTCGAAAAGATGATCTAGTGGCAGTGAAATGGGGAGCTGGTGGCTCCGCCGGTCCACGCGGCCCTGATTGCTTGCAACGTGCACCACGAAAAATTTCGTTACCAAATGATTTAAATGTCATTAAAATTGCTGTAAGTTATTTCTCGTAACTTTGAAATTATTCTTACTATTGCGGTAAGTTCTTTAGTTTTAAGGTCTTCATTTTTTTAATTTGAGTTGTGAACGAAGTGGTATATTGGGAAGTATAACCGCTCTCCTCGCCATCCTCTGCCTAAATCGTGAAACTGGTTCTTAAACAATTTGGCAGTGTTTTTTTTTTTTTTTTTTTTTTTAACAGTGATAGGTAAGCGTTTGACCACTGTCTAACCTAATC
This sequence comes from Heliconius aoede, assembly GCA_037355905.1. Lineage (NCBI taxonomy): Eukaryota > Metazoa > Arthropoda > Insecta > Lepidoptera > Nymphalidae > Heliconius > Heliconius aoede. Next base: position 513,802 of record JBAIZZ010000173.1, on the reverse strand, counting down.
GTAGGTAAAGACGGGGTCTAAGATGTAGCACGCTTACCTAGAAGAACCCCATGTTTTTGCCAGACATGTTGGCTTTATTTTGGTTGACGTAGGTACAAAGGATATGGTGGAATGGAGTAAGCAATTGAATTGTAGATAGGTATATTTTACTAAGATTAAATATCGTTGAATCATTGTCATCATTATCAATTGAACTTTAAAGGTTGACAATCGAGGTGTCCACGCCGTGGTCCGTCGTCCTGGCGGTGCGCTGGCGTACGCAGTATACGCAGTGGGCACGACTCGTGCTCTCACTGACAGCACCTTTCCCACAGACCATAATGCTTTGTTGGGATACTCCAATGGGCAGGCCATACAACTTACCACTGCAGCTGAGGTGAGTTGTTTTTGCCCACTAATATTGCAAACACAGAGTATAAATGTGTATAATTACTAATGAGAGAATAAAAAGTGATATATCAGAATAGACATGTGATTCTTGCTTTACTTGTTCAAAATAAGTGTAACGAAATGAGATATGTAATTAATTTAAGTTTATGTTTATAATGGGGGAATTTAAGTGTAAGCAACCATCCAAATGAAACTATTATTATTTATTCATTCTTATATTTCTTACAATGTTGAATTTATATAAGCAAGAGAAATGACTTTGTAATTTTGTAGTATAACGATTTTTTATTTAACCTTACCTTAGTAAACCTTTTTATATCGTAATCAATTAGGGAAGTGAACCAGTCGTCATGATGCTAGATGGCAACGGCGCTCTCTACCCTGTAGCACGCGACTGTGTCGGTGCAGTGCGCGAACCGCCACCACTGAACTTGCCACCTGCGCGGGCGCTCGCTGCTCACGCTCTACCACTACAGCCCCACCATCCTCATCACTCGCATCATCCTGCCTTAAAGTCACAGGTAAAAATATTTAGTATACGAAGTGGCATGTCCACTGCACTAAAGGCACTAACGCAAAAAAATATTTTTTTGTTAGTTACGTATTAATGTCTTTTTATTATTTTATAATAAGATTAATTTGTGATACTTTATTAGGATATATTATGAATCTAAAATCATAATAGTAGACCAATGCTTAATTTATTTTTAATAACAATCATCAGGTGGCTCTTATAATACTTGTTCCTGAACCGCAATTGATGATGCCTCGTGTTTTACGTTGCGACCATGACGGAGTACGTCAATTATTACATCAACTAGAGTCCGATTCAAGTAGTAAGTACATCATTCCTCAATTATTAAATAAACCTACAGATTTTACGTTTATTCAAAAATGTCATTTGAAATATTAACATGTATGTAATGTACAAAGGTTAAAATCTATGTAGTGTGTAGCAGACTAGCAAAAATATTCAACATAATATAATTTTCTGTACCAGCTTAAAAAAAATATAATCATAATAAAAAATATTAAGAATATACGGAGTATAAAAAAAGTTATATTATATATATAATATATATACATACATTTCAGAACAACAGATTTTATCCATTCTACAAGAGAGATGTGACGGAAATAGGAATATTCTTCATGCTTGCGTGCACATGTGTGCCCCCACATCTAATAAAGATCCAGATATTGGTGAGTAAAATATAAATATCTTCTAAATTTATGCCTTGTGCTAATCTTATGTTAAAATATTTTTTCCCATTTTCCCGCCTTTATTTTTGCGACTGCTAGTTGAGTGACGAAATTCAACGCTGCACTATCAGACCGAGGAAAAAAAATATATTAATTCCCCCAAGTGCAAGGAGTGGTCTCAGTAATATTTTTTTTGAGTTCAATTCTTGATCATCTGCAATATGAATAGATATTTATAAATAAAATAATCGTTTAAAAATTATATAAAAATCACACATTGTGTGCTACATGTTTTCTTATTATATTTCAAAACATTTATTCTTTTTCTTTCTTGTAGTAGAAAATCCATCAATGCCTAATGTCCCAAGTGGGACTAGTGGTAGTGGTGCAAGTGCAGAAGAAGCAGTACCTGCTCTGTCATGGCCGCCAGAAACATTTGAAGCTTCTGGAGATGAAGATAGTTTAATGGGACTTACTAATAATGGGTAAGCTAAAATAAATTTAAAAAGCCATAATAATTTCTTATGAAAAAAAAAAGTTTTTTAAATATTACTTTCTATTACTAAAGTAAAATGACCAGCGGCAGTAACAATGGAGGAAGTTCTGTTAGTGCGGATCCTGCTGAACGTCGAGGCAACGCTTTATCGTCTCTTCGTGCTTTGTGTGAAAATGCAACTTTTCAACCCTATCTTATGCAGCTGCTCACTGCAAAGTAAGTAAATTGTCTTGTTCAATTTATGATAACAATTTAACCAAAATATATTGAATTTTCGTTTGAAATCGTCGTGGCGCAGCGATCTTGTTATATGCTGGATACAGTGTGAACTTAACAAAAATAAATGAAAATGAAAAGTGGAAAAAATATTTCTTTTTTCATTTTAAGAATCATTTTTACAGGGATGGCATGGGCCAAACGCCCCTTATGGCAGCAGTAGCTGAACGTGCATACCGTGCCGCATTAGTCATCCTAGATGCTATACGTGCGTGCCCCGAAGCAGATGAGACACAAAGATCAGCAGCTATTTTCCCACCCAATGCACACCCTGATCACTCTCCATTACTTGTCCTGTGTTGCAATGACACCTGCAGCTTCACATGGACTGGCCAAGATCATATAAATCAGGTATTAACCTGTATTCTATTTTGAATAATTATTAAAATCATGCTGTCATTTTATGGAAACCTTTAATAACCTATGTATGGTGTTGCAGGACATATTTGAATGTAAAACATGTGGTCTCACTGGATCACTTTGCTGCTGTACTGAATGTGCGAAAGTGTGTCACAAGGGTCACGATTGCAAGTTAAAACGCACGTCACCCACTGCTTATTGTGACTGTTGGGAGAAATGTCGCTGTAAGGCGTTAGTGGGTGGTAACTGGGCCGCAAGGTGTGATTTGCTAGCGCGCCTCGCTAGGGATACACAACTAGCAACACACTTTAACTCAAGGTACTTGAGAAAGTTTATAGCCTTTTTGATTTTTTATTTATAAGAAGAAGTTTTGTCAAAATTATCTTTGTGGTCTGATATACCTAGCTGTATCAGCAACAAATGAAGCAACAGAAAGAAACCTAATTTTAAATTTTAAAATGTTAATTAGTAGCTAAAGTTTATGAGTTAAATAAAGTAATATTGATAAATATTATTACTTTTTAGGGGCGAATCGATCCTATTATTCCTAGTCCAAACAGTAGGACGTCAGGCAGTGGAACATCGACAATTCCGTGCCGGTGGAGGACGCGGCCGCGGTCCTAGGAAACAACCTGGTTCTGATGCGGAAGTCGATATACCCGATCATGATTTGGAACCACCACGTTTCGCTAGACGAGCTCTGTTACATCTGTTAGGTAATATTTTCGAAAATAATATTGATACATAAATAATAGTTTGACTTATAGCTTAAGCATATTAATGATAGTGTAAAATTCTTAATCACATATGTACATGAAATATATTTGTTTCAAAATTTAGGTGATTGGCCAGCTGTAGAAGCAGCTATAATGTGTGGTTCAAATGGAACTATCGAAAATGATGGCCGACCTAGTAGTCCTTTTTCTTATCAATCGGGAACTACCTTACTAGATAAATTTACTCATGCTCTCATCGTGAAATGTACTAATGAGGTTAGTAAATATAACATAATATTCTTCTGTAGTTTATGATTAAAATAATAATTGTTAATCAATTGCGTTTTTCGTGCAGATGCTGGATACTTTATTAAATACACTGATTAGAGAACAACAAAGCAACTCTATTCCGGGGCGTGCGGAGCGGGCGCGAGACGTTACACGTCGATTCGTTCGTTCGGTAGCTCGGATATTCGTCATATTTAGTGTAGAGATGGCACCTGGTGCCGCTAAGAAAAAGGGGTACATGTACTTAAACTTCCTATTTCCCTTTTGTGAAGTATTTACAAACTTTTCAAAATTTCTAAAAAAAATATGCCATTTCCAGGCCCCTCTCCATAACGTCATCGCTGGTGCGCTGTCGTCGTGTATTCGCGGCCCTCGTCGTTCTCGCAGTAGAGGAACTAGTGGAAGCTGCGGACTCATTGCTGGCACCAGTGCGCCTTGGAGTTGTGCGCCCAACTGCGCCTTTCCCACTTGCTACCACTTACGTCGACTTGGTTAATGGCAGCGAGGATCTGTTTGGAGTGGAGCCATTGTCTACAGGCCATTCCAGGCTTCCTCATGCGCGTCGGTTAGTTTTATTAATTCTTAACTTACTTATTGTTTATCAGAAGCAAATATGAAGGAAATTTTGATAAGTATTGTGTATAACTTATTGTAGAGAACCGAATGTTGCTGGAGGTCGTAGCGCTGCCGTGAATGGAACTTCGATGGGTAGTTCAACTCTGGTGCCAGATCGTTCCTCCACCCCGGTTGCTACAGAGTATCCTGATGATGTGGTAGGCGAGGCTCTTGGTGGAGATGACGACGCTTCAGAAACTGACGAGCCAAATATTCCTGCACCAGTACCGCCCGCTGAGTCACAACACCACGACGACCCAATGGGAGACCGGTGAGTTGAGTGCCTCAATTTGGAATTACGTACTTATTTATTTTTTATTTATTTGGTTCTAAACCAATGAAAGGGCACGCGACGCTTTCTTGTTTAGTTTATTTTACTCTTTTGCATGTCGCCGGTGTTAGCAACCTTGTGGATAGCATCGCAGACTGGGAATTTATCGGGCTTGTTTCAAACCAAATCAGCATTGAGCACGGCAATATGCGAGAGTAAGATACATAGATAATTCATTGCGCTAAATTGCAATTAGGTCAACTATATTTTAAGGTTCTCTAGATATTAACATTGCTCTATTTTTTCCTAATAACCTAATACATAACTTATCATTCTTGTTGCTATATTATCTATTTCGTACATAATAAACTTGTTTACTACAGGGGTCAAGAACAACACGTGGTTGTTGAAAATGGCACAGAGCGTGCCGAGGGTGGTGAAAGTGAGAGTGAATTAGATCTTCTAGCAGAGGTGGAAACTGAGAGTGATTCTGACGATCAAGACAATGCTGAGTCTGCCCAACGCAGTGTACAAACTGGCGCCACTCAGGGATCTGATGCTGGTAAGTCTGGAAACACTGACAATCTTATTTGGCTATTAGACAAAACTATGCTTTTATAATTTGAAAATTAAAAGAAAAATCATATTATTCTCAAAATATATTATGTTAGAATATAATAACATTATATTCTAACAGAAATAGGGTGACTATTAAATGTACATACTTTTAAATGAATATTATGTTTAATTAATGAATGTTTTAATTCTGTAAAAAACAAATCTTTATTTATATATTGCTTGGCGAATAATTTTACGGGCTTAGGCCTGATCTATTATTATTGAATTTATCCGGAGCACCATGACAGGAATAGCATCTATGCTGTTATACCCTGAAGACGAGAGTGGTGATTCAACACAACCTGAGGATGAAGATTCTGATGCTGGTGAAACTGACGAACAAGACGGTGAGGCTGAGCTGCCACTTCATGACGGGGAGCCACTCGAGCGACGCTCGGCGCCGCCGTCGAGACCAAACCTTGCCCCGCATTCTATGCAATGGGCTATTCGGTAAGTCTACCTTATTATAATGATGTGTATAAGATTTAAAACAAATAATATATATTTGATAATGTTAACTGAGGATTTACCAATTGCATAAGAGTATTAAATAAGAGTATTTAATAAGACATTAGAGTATTAAAAAATTTAAGTAAATTTAATAAGACTTGTAAAAGTTTAAGTATGACATATTATCTTACATATTAAGGCATATTTCGTTTTTATAATAATATACAAATGGTGGAAGCGTCAGCGCTCCTTCTATGGAAACAGCATACAGGGTAGAATATTTAAAACCCATACCTAAAGAAATTAATCAAGATACCTCAACAGTTTATACATAAGACTTTCTTTTCTTTTTTATTGCTTCTTTTTTTAATTAGTAACAATGACACATTGTTTTTATTTAATTATTTATGTAACTTTTAACAATTATACCTTTTGTTTGTATAAGTTTTATTCACATTTTATTAAAATACTTCCCACTAAAACACTAGCCTTCGCAGTTCACGCGAAACGTCCCGCGGCACAAGCGGTGGTACAAGCGGCGTGCGGCTTACCGGCAACTCGTCGCTCGTGTTCATAGACCCGTCGTCCCTGCGCCGCTCCACTGCGGCCGCGGCGGCTGGGGCTCAGGACCCGCACTCCACATCTACTACTTCTTCATTGCTAGCTAGGGCTTTTGGTAAGAGCAATTTATATTATGTATGAGACCGTTGTGGCGCAGTGGTACAAGGGTATCACTGTAAGGCGACGGTTTTGCGTTCGATCCCCATTCGAGGAAATGAAATTTCCTGCTGGGCTGACAATTGACATTGACAAGTGACAGTGTTGCTTTCTTCTGAATACACCCAAGTCAACTTGGGTCTCATATTACGTCTCATATTCATACTCTGCCACATGCCTTTTATTGGATAGTCCATCTCATTTGTGAGACATCTTTTTCCATCTAGTTAGATGTTACTTACATCTATAAATTATTAAATGAAACCCTTGATACATGACGCAATTTTTTAATCAAAATAAATAAATTGATGTATATATAAAAAAGTTTCTCATTCGCTCACACTAATGAATTTTTACATTAGGATATTGTCTAACATAATTATAATATTTTTTATATTATAGGCATAGTAATACGACAAATAGCCGACCTATTGTGGGAGTATGAGCGGTTAACGCCGTCGTTGCATCGTATGATGCCTCTTGCTTGCCGTGAAGCGGTACGCTTGCAATGCTATTTGGAAAGACAACTTAAACGAACCTGGGATTGGCTGGTCACTGTTATGGACGCTACTGAAGCGCAATTAAGGTAAATATAAGGTTATAGCAGGTTAATTACAGCCTGTAAAAAAATTATAGCTTGTACACTTGTGACGTAAAGTACATTAAATAAATGCTTGATACAAACTGATTATTTAAATAAATATTTTTTAATTAAATTTATAATTCAAACATTTGAACTAGATTTATAATGTTCCACTATATTTGTTTTTTTATTTGAACAGATTTGGTGCATCTCTCACCTCGAATAATGCGACTACTTCAAACAGTGAAAGCCGCTCCTCTGCGCCAGCTGCTAGACGCACCACGTCTTACACTTCACCCGCTACACGTATAATTGGATTTTCAGAAGGACCACGCGCTAGAGACCGTGACCAAGGTATATAATTTTTTTTTCAGCTTCACGCTGTATCTCGCACACAGCAGGGAAGACAGAGGGAACCTCGGTGTTAAGACACTCCGTTCGCCACTTTCTGCCAATTTTTTTAAATATTTATAGTTAAACTTTTTAAATTAAATAAGTGGAAATGGAAATAACATAATACTATAAAAACTGTTTAATAATAATACATATTATTAATATTAATATGTATTATTAATATTAAAATATTAATATTAAAATGATATAAAAACAACAGACTAAATTTACACCACAATTTAATTTTAAATGTATAAAAACCGCGAATTTCAAAGATCTTATTATGATAGACTTGACTTATTTGACAGACTCCTATATTTCTAAAATTTTTATTTAATATGATGTATCAGCAACATGTTAAAAAAATTATTTCACACAAAATATTCAATATTGCTAGGCGTGGAAGCAGGTAGCGCGCGGAGAGAGTTCTTGGCGTACTGCCTGTCCTTGCTGCGCGCCCACAGCGCCGAGCACGCAGAGCAGCTGCCGGTGCTCGACGTGGCGGCCCTCAAGCACGTGGCCTACGTGCTGGACGCGCTCGTCTACTACATGCGAGCTGCACAACCGCAGCCGCAACATCATCAACATTTGTGGACTCCGGTATGTAAAAAAATACGAACCTTGGAAGACATTGAGTGTTAAGTAGTGAAAATCAGTGCCTCGCTTTAATTTTGACAGCAGGTGGGTGAAATAATTAATTTCCAAAAGAGCAGATCACCAATCACACTGCACAAATCGACTACAACCTCTTCCATTAAAAACTTTCGATCCCTACTCAAGGAAATACGGCGTTGAGTTCGTCCACTTAACACGCAAAGCTTTTAGAAATGAGGGGAAAGTGGGGAATGGGGTGTTTTAATACCCTGCTGTGTGTGGGATGCAGCATGAAGTTGTTTTTGATTTAATACATAATGTATAGTGTTTGTTCAGTAAAGTATGTATACAACTTAAATTCAGAAATTTATTCATTCTTGCGAGTGGAAATCGAACCCATTAGCGCTTAGAGTCAGAGGCCGTGCCGCCTACCACAACGGCTTATAGTATATTAAATTATTATATTGTTACATTTATTCTTGAAAGGATGAAAATGAAAACGAAGAGGGCGAAGAAGAGATGGTTGTAGGTGGAGGAGCAGCCGCAGAATCTGATGGCGAAGGAGATAGTGGACGGGGACGCACTCATGCTTTCTTCCAAAGATCTGATTCGACTTTATGCCTAGGATGTCCTCCACCCGATCCATTTAACAGTTTGTATTAATGTTATATTAACCAATATTCTATGTCCTATATTTTCTTTATATAATAATTATTATTTCCTTTAATAGTGACAATGCAAGATGCCTTACCATTGGCTGATCAACCTCAGCTTCTTCAACCAAACGCACGCCGAGAAGAACTATTTGGTATGCCGAGACAGCCAGTAACTGTGCCGTCTTCTGGAGATGGACCACCTGGTGTTAACAATCCACTTGAAGGTATTATTCACGTGAATATAACTAATTTCAATAAATCTAATTCTTTATTATTCACTATGTATTAAATGAATCGCCTCCCCCATAACGAAAAGTAATCTTTAGTAGTGGTAGTAAAACTAGTAGTTCTTTGTCAGTCATCATTTTATGTAAGTCACAATCATGTAAGCATCGTCGTTTCTACTTTATTTGAAAATTTAAATGTTATGTATAATATGGTTGTAATGTTATGTATAAAGAATTAGCAGCTGGCAAATTTATAATCATCATTTTTTAAAATGCATTATAATGTTTTAAAAAAAAGCATATATAAAAATAATGGCAAATAAGTAAAAATCACAAAAAAATAAAAAGAAAAAAGGAGTAGGAAATGGCCATAGACGATCACTACCCATGGTGTTTGGTGTGCATTATTTTTGTTATTAATAAAAAAAAAAATGTTTAAAACGTAATGCGTTGTTCGATTCGTCCTGCCCTGCCGCCCTTATAATTTAAGCCCCAATATAAGGTTAGATCTTCAATTATATACTTAATTTAATATAATATTCCTGTGCAGTGGTACCACGTCGCTTAGGCTTATCAACACGTGGTACGGAGCGTGGATGGTCGCCACCAGCGCGCCCTGCGTCTGCACCGCCCACGCATAGTCACACTATGGCTAGAGATGAGCCACAGGTAAATAACATGCACTACTAAATTGATTGATTAATTAATCTTGAATTGAAAAATATCAATGAAAGTGCGGCGTTGAACTCTGCCATTCAATAACATAACGTCATGAAAATTGAGCGGTAAGTGATCAAAGGAGTGTCATTACATTAGGTTCCTTTGTTTACCTTGCTCTGTAATTGAAGATATGAAAAAACGTAAATCGGTTTTTTTTATAATACTTCATTATTTATTGAAGACTTTATATGAATTATTTATTTACTAATAAAAGGATTAAAAGATAACGTTATATGTTAGACTAGACTTAACCATTAACTCTATTTGTCAATAAAAATATACATTTTAGCATAGAATATATAACAGACATTTTTCGTTTAGGACTTATCATGCGCCAAGGATTCAATTACTAAAATGGATATTGACACAGAAGGTGAATATGTATCAGATTCTGATTCCAATGAACCAAGGCATATAACCAGAAAGAAACACCATAGGTAATGTATATTTTGATATTAAAGCAATAACTCATTAGTTAAGTTTATACGAGGCCAGTCAAGGCGCAGGGGCACAAAGTTTGCAAAATCGTCTGGTTGTGGGTTCGATCCCCACTCGAGGAAGGGAAATATTTATTTAAATTTATATGTTAATTTCTTCGTTCTGGTGCCGAGATAAAAGCGCGGTGTTGAGTTCCACCACTCAACACGTGATGCCTCCAGGGTTCCGCGGTAAGTGGGGAACGGCGTGTCTTAACCCGAGGTTTCCTCTGCCTAACCTGCTGTGTGTAGGTTACAGATGAAGCTGATTTAATTTTCATTTAATATTAAAATTTTTAGAAATTTCAATTTGGAAAATGCTTGTATGCATTTACAAGTGTTTACTTGATCTGATTTAACTTGCTCTATCCATGTTACGAAGATTGGAAATGGGTATAGAACACGCATACCTATGATAATTTTACAATATTTTAGAACAATGTTTTAATTGACTTATCCAGGCATCCACATACTACTCATGGAAGTAGCAGTCATCATGAAGCAACTGCATCTACATCAGAGTTCCATACCCTGGTTGATACTGCATGTTCAATCATTGAGGCTCCTCACCAACATAATGTTGCTCCCTCGCCAGGTATATGTCATGCATATTTTTTATTGTATCTTTTTACCTTTACGCTAGCGCGAGGCAAAGCGCGGCGTTGAATTCCGCCACTCAACACGTAATCTTTCAAAAATTCGGAGGAATGTGGGGAACGGAAGGAGTGAAAATTAATAAGGAATGAAATCTCTTAATACTAGATTTCCGGGTTCCCTCTGCCTGCTATGCGCGAGATACAATGTGAAGCTAAAAAAAAAAGAAACAAACATTTATTTCGCTCCTTAAACCTTATAATTTGACATATAATTTTCTATATTTTTATTTATGTCATTTTTTCAGGTCCTACCAGTTCAAACGCGGTAGCTCAAGAACCGCGTCCGTCTTCGTCGCGCAGCCCCGGCAAGACCGTTATTGTACGTGCTGTAAGTCACTCCGCTTATTTGGGGGACTTTTTCTTAACAAAATTATGTCCTAAAAATTACTTCGATTGGATCACAAACGTTAAGCATATGCTTATAAAATATGAATATGCAAACATAATTATATTGCACTAATTAAAGTATAATTTTCAGGGTGAATTACTAAGTGCAGCTGATCCTCTAGAATCCCAAGAAATATCGGCACATGTGACAGTAGAGACCACGGGCTTGCCTCCAACGCCATTACTTCCTCCACTAGCACTTAATACGCCAGCACAACCGTGAGTTATGAATATTATCATTGTAATACAAGAGGGTCTTTTCTCCGTGCTCACTTAAGCCGCTCAACAATGATAGAAAACAAACATTGAAAGATCATTTTCTTTTTTTGTATTTTTTTCATTAGATTTTGTTTTCCTGCGCTGACTGACACAAAGCGCGACGCAATACAATGTATTTTATGATCACAATAATTTTGGAGAACAGAACAGCTTCGATTTCTCGTAAATCTATAATTATATGTAATTGAGAGATTATATTTGCATTGTATTCTTCATTTATTAGAGCGAGCTCGTGTAAAAGAGGGTAGATACAGGTGAAAAAGACTATAAAATAATTGTGTTAATCAGGGCATGCGCGAGCGTTCATGAAAGACCGTACTTATTCTTTAGGGGCAAGGCAAAGTCTACAATAATATACCTCATTATAAAATTGACCTCAACTATTACGGCCTTCACCACGTGGAGGTACTCCTAGCTTATGTTATTTTATATTATTAGGTCAGAATAATAACCTAATTTGACCTAACAACACTGACCACGCAGCCAACAGCCAGTAGACCAACTATTCCGATTCATATCTCTTAAGGTTTAGCTGGGTTGTTAGGGGTCCATATCAGTAGCTCCAGAACTTCGTTTTTATGATGGAGATAGAAAATGCTTATGTTGATCAATTTTTACTAATTTAGGCTATATTTATATCTCTTAAATATAAGATGGGTTGCTAGATTTCCACGCCATACCTGGAGCCATACCCACGTGGATGGAATTTATTTGTTATGTTGTTAAATTTTTTCCAAGGCAGTATTATTTATATCTATTATAGTTTAGATAGATTGTTAAGGTTCCACATCAAGTATCCAGATTTTCAAAATAAACTATAGCCTAGATGTTGCCTAGACTTCATATGATACGATACAAACAGACAATTAAACATTCTTTTTATGGATTCGGGCTCTTACTGTTCCTGAATCCCCCTGAATTATTATTTTGTAAATATATTCAATGTACAGACGCTCCATTTTTACTTTTTTATTATATGCATAGATCGGAAATTCACATCTTCATTTTGTAATACAATGTATACTCAATATGTATTATGTACTTATGTTCCCTTACTATTTGACGTGCAGACGAGCCCTGACGTGCCCATCGCTCGGGGCGTCGGTATCACATGATTTGCTCCTGGGAAGGTGGCGATTATCACTTGATCTATTTGGACGTGTCTTCACTGAAGATGTGGGACTCGAACCAGGATCAGTGGTAGCAGAATTAGGCGGGTTTCCCGTAAAAGAAGTTAAATTTAGACGTGACATGGAGAAGTTAAGAAATTCACAACAGAAGGATTTAACATTACACAAGGTATATTTATACATATATATAAATTTAAGTTTTTTTTCCGTTTCAATTTAAATGGCTATAATTATTTTCTTTATTTATAAGATGGAGCGCGACCGTGCAAAACTTCTCCAGCAGACGTTTGCGGAGTTAAATACAACATTTTCAGGACAAAGTCGTCGCGCTCACAATTCAGTACAACCACCGCTAGCTGTAAATCGAGTGAAAGTTACATTCCGAGATGAGCCCGGTGAGGGCAGTGGAGTTGCCCGTTCTTTTTATACCAGTGTAGCAGAAGTAAGTTTTATTCTGATATTTTTTTTTATTTTTGATAATTGAAACACACGTCTTTAAAAATTATAACATGTTGCAACTTTAATTTACTTTAAAGGCTTTGCTGGCAAATGAGAAACTCCCTCCATTAGAATCAACGACCGGAAGTGGCAGTAATAACAGTGCTACCAATGGTACCTCAGGTTCTTCAGGCCCGGCTGCCAGTGGAGCTAGCGGCACCAGCGGCGCTCGGTATATATTTGTTTTGTTTTGTAAATTTTATAAATTTTTTACACGGTTTTTTGCTTTACTTTTAACTGTCTATTCGTCAATCAATGTAAAAAAACTTACAACTACCCAGATTATATGTGTCCGGATCTATTAATAATGTAATGGCGATGCAATATTTTTATAACCAGTACATGTAATTTAGTTTTTTAAGCAATTTTAAATTATTATTTTAAATATAATTGATTTTTTTCAAATAGAAGTGGCGCAGGAAGGGCTCGGGCAAAGGACAATCCAAGACGTACGCCAGGGCGACCGGCGCCGAGACCTCCAGCGGTGCGCGAACCTCGCAGAGTACTTAGTATTGATGCGCGACCTTACTCGCCACAGGTATGAAAATGCATATCTAATGATAAGTAGATATTGGTGAAGCGGAGGCGTATAAATGCGACAGGTATTTATTAAATTAATATTTTTTAATGTCTTCGCTCTTGTGTCGAGGCACTGCGCAATGCGGAATTCGGCCAAAAGTGGGAAATAGAGTCTTAATACTCTCTACCTTCCCTGGTGTGTGTGGGATACAGCTGATTTATTTATACATTGCAGTAAATACAATGAAACGTGACACACCCCCTTGTAACAATTTATCATACGTTTTGCTGGCAGATGAGTCTGAAGCGATCCATGATTTGTTGGTTTTTGCAAAGCGCAAAGTATGTGCGTTGAGTGTGCTACTAGGCGCCTACATTTGTAGGGAATGTGCAGTGAACTGTATTTCAAGTTTCTTTGTCTGTAAACTCATCAAAAAAATTACAAGTGCTACATATTGTAGACTTAATTATATTAAACTTGATTTTCAGAAGTGTAGTATTTTATAATAATTGTTATTTTAAACAATATACGAACATTTTAATTATAGGCAGCTCCTGGCACGGAAGGTCCAGGTTACAGTGGAGATAGACCAGGAGGCCACAATGAGCATCTCACATTACACCAAGCTCAACTTGGTGAAAGGTTATATCCTAAAGTAAGAAAAAAATCTTTATTTTAGCTATTGTTGAATTATGTTTTTATATCACGAATTATTTTTTGTAAGTCTTAATTAAATTGTTTTATTCTGCAATAGGTTCATTCATTACATCCAACATTTGCGGGTAAGATCACGGGAATGCTGTTGGAATTAACACCAGCTCAGCTACTTGTGCTGTTGGCCAGTGAGGATGCTCTCAGGCAGAAAGTACGTGAAGCAATGGATCTCATCGTTTTGCACCCTTCAGAAGCAATTTTAGGTATTCATTTTTATTATTTCTGATTTAATTAGCTCCTTAGAATTTATTAATGTTGGAACACCTACAGCATATCACTGCAAACACGACTGTCGTGGGTTTGTTTCTCACTCTTAGGATAGAATTATTTTATAGTACCAAAACATTAGACCACAAGAAAAATTCTAGAAACTTAATTCTAAAATGTAGGGAATGGGACGATACTCTGTTTCTTCAGCCTATTCTGCTTTATGCAGAACCATAAAGCTAAAAAAAGGTGGGCTACATTCAAAAAATCCTAGCATAATCTTGTATCTCTGTTCTTAGATCTGGACGTGTTCTCGCTGACAGAGCGCGGAGGCGGCGGCGGTGTGGGCGGGGGAGGTGGCGGGGGTGGGAGCGGCGGCGGTGGCGGTGGCAGTAGCGGCGCCGGAAACGGCAGTAGCTCTGGCGCCAGCTCCTCCAACGCTGGCGCCGACGACGCGGCGCCACTCTTCTACTCTCCCGGCAAGCGCGGGTACTATTCACCGCGACAGGGGCGTGCTACTCCAGAACGTATCAATGCTTTCCGAAATGTAGGCAGGTGAGATGGTGACGCGTAATCTCTTGTAACATGCTTGGATTTGTCAGTCTATAAAGCCTTATTATCATATTTAAAAAAAAACTAAATAATATGTTTTTTGTTCGTATTTTTAGAATCATGGGCTTATGCTTACTGCAAAATGAATTGTGCCCAATGTTTTTAAATCGGCACGTTCTGAAATATGTTTTGGGACGACCAGTCCGGTTCCATGACTTGGCATTCTTTGATCCTGTTGTATATGAGAGTCTGCGCCAACTCGTTGTGGATGCGGAAACTGGTGATTCTCAGTCACTTTTTGCTGCTCTAGATCTCAACTTTAGGTAAGCAATATAAGTATATTATAACCAATAATAATTTCATATAGTTATATCTTTAATTTGGCGCGATCTATATTTATCATTGTTTCTATTTTACAGTTTGGAAATGTGTGAAGAAGAAGGTGGCGGTTGTATAGAATTAGTACCAGGTGGCCGGGAGATAGAAGTAACTTCACCCAATGTTTACGACTACGTGCGCAAATATGCACAACATCGAATGCTGCTCTCACAGGAGAAAGCATTAGAGGTCTTAACTCTATTAATTATCAATTTGTCCATTTATGTCTAAAAAATACTCTTATATATTGTAAGACAATGTGCTGGGTGTAGAAAGATAATATTCAACATTCAGGTTCCTTTCAAGCATTGAACTTTAAAGTGGATTTTGGGCAATAACTAAATAATTACGTATGAACAAATCATGACAAATAATATGTAATAATTACGACAAAATCCCTTATTTGTTAAAGATTAATCAAGATTTTATACTTTCGATGAGTCACTCATCATATAAGGATAGGAATGCATATGATTATTATGTTTGTTATATTTCATAGGCAATGAGAGTTGGAGTTCTTGACGTTTTGCCTGAATCTGCTCTGGAAGGATTGACTGCTGAAGACTTACGCCTTCTCCTAAATGGCGTAGGAGATATCAATGTTGCAGCATTAGTTTCTTACACAAGCTTCAATGATGAAAGTGGTGAACCTCCTGAACGACTAGCAAGATTTAAACGGTGGCTATGGGCCATAGTTGATAAAATGACACATTTAGAAAGACAAGATTTAGTAAGTAATTTTAAATTATTCTCGATTAAAAAGGATCAAATTTAAATATAAGGCTAAATATTTTAGAAGTAAGGTAATTGTAACATCTTTAATGTCTTAAAACTCCCATAACTAAAGTAAATAAAACTGATTGATTTCCCAAGTCACAGTAGTTTTAGAATACTACATTCAAAAATTGAAAATTCATATAATAAATCTTAATATGATTATAATCAATACATTTAAAAGATACATAAAGTGGCTATTTGTATAATGTTAATTCACTATAGGTTTATTTCTGGACGGGTTCTCCGGCGTTGCCTGCTTCTGAAGAAGGTTTCCAGCCGATGCCCTCAGTCACAATCCGGCCGGCCGACGATGCACACCTGCCCACCGCCAATACCTGTATCTCACGTCTCTACATACCGCTGTATTCTTCACGACATGTGCTCAAGCATAAATTATTACTAGCCATTAAAACTAAAAACTTTGGCTTTGTGTAAATCTCGTTAGCATCTACTATGTATTTGGTTTAGTTATAAGGGCAGTTGTATAAGACTGCCATTGTATCTATGTGTTAGTTTTATGATACTGTATGTCTGTATTTATAGAGCGCCATAAAGTAACCTATGTCAAAAAACGTTAGCACTAGTTCATACATGATTGTATGATTTATATTCATGACACGAATATGACTGAAAACTATGTGACTGGGGTTATTTGACTGAATAGTTATATTTCAAATGCAATAATTGTCCATTTTGATCGATGGCCCTATACAACAGCACAAGTACACTATATTATTATTAATGATAAAATTTTGAAACCAGGTAGACCTTTTAAGATTAGATTAAAATTCTCTATTGATGTATACCATATTGGCCATATTTGAAATTCTTTCTGTTGTACAATATAAACCAAAAGAGTGGTCTTTACAATGATATAATATTGAAATTATTGTTTAGTCAAATGTTCATAACGCAAATACTATGCCAGATAGTAATTTTAAAACATACATCATACATAGAGAGTAATATTATTTCTTGTTCTACTTCCTTTTGTGTCAACTCATGTCTATAAATACTGCATTTGCTTTTTCTTTTGACCTGTTGATAACTATCGGTTTCTTTTAAACTATTTTAACAAGCTTGTAATATATATCATGTAAAATCAGTGATTGGGGTATATTGCAAATATGATTGTTTCGGGAATAAAGAACAGAGGCAGTTGAATCTATTCATAGTGGATTTTGTGATAAAGGAGGAAGTATTATGCGCCTCTTTGTTTAAACATAAGATTCAAATTAGATTTCCCTTTGAATAGTTTTATTTAATAAAGTTCATAATAAATACTTCTTAAAATGCTTATATTGTTGTTTTCTTGAAAATATATTACATTGATCATTCTCTATTATGGGAAACAGCAAAGATATATTAATATGTGAGGCAAAAATTTTATGTGTGCAAAAATTTTAGTTTAATGGCAAAAATGCACTGCAAATTTTCTCAATTATAGTAATGCTTATAAAACATTACATATACTACATGCATTTGACACTTTTCATCCTTTTATATTTATAAAGTTTTCTTTTATGGTAAAGGACACGGCAAACGAGCGTTCGGGTCACCTGATGGTAAGTGATCACCGCCGCCCACGACCCCGTACAACACCAGAGGAGCTACACGTGCGTTGCCGGCCTATTTATAAAGTGGCATACAGGTTGCTAATTGCTATGGCAATGCCAACGCGTATTCCATATATTTTTTTTCTAGTATACGCATATAATTTTAAAAAATATTTCTAATCCTAGTAACAAATAGTTAAAAAATGTTCAACCTATAATTGTGATTTTTCCAAAAACTAATTTGGTGCTGATGATGAACTGCATACAATAAAATTAATTTAATTTATACATATACATATTACAAAGTTGATGAGTTTGTATGGTTAAATGTGTTTATCAGGAACTACTGGTTTGAATTGAAGAAATGTTTTTAATTGGATAGTTTATTTATTGAACTATGTCAATCACTTTGATGTTACCTACAGTACCACAGGTACTGTCCTGTCAGGGGTGAAGCAGCAGGCAAGAGCTAGTAGTAAATAAAATCACTAGGTACTTCAAAAAACGTATATTGACACAATTTTGAAATTTACACACATTATTCTACTTTTGAAGCCATTTTTAATTCACTTGACATTTTTCTATAAACTCCATATAATATAGTTAAATGACAAACATGTAATAGTGCACTTGTTACATCTGTACTTGGATAAGTGTTCCAACAAAGCTCTATGAGAGCTAGTATTAAAAATCTTGTGATAACTGCATAACTAGTAGACCATAATAAATAAGGTAGTGTATGGAAATACCATGAATAAAATTGGTAATGTAAACTACGAGCGCAAATTATACCAATAAAATTTACTAAAAACATTGGTAAAATAAATAATTGTGAAAGTATATCAAAATTTATGTTAAATGGTTTTTCATTGTCTGCATCATTTATTTTTTTAAATGATTTTTTTGTACTTTTTTGTGTTGATGATTTTTGGAGTATTGCTTCAAATGAATTTAAAAATTGTTCTTGCTCTTTTGACAATTTCTCATCATTATTAGTTTGATGTTTATTTTCAACCGCTTTGTCAAGTTTTAATTTTCTTTTATTTTCCTTATTCTTAGCATCAATTTGTGGCTGTACTTGTTTCTGGACATATTTTAAACGACAGTAACTCTGATAATATTTTACACACATAGGCAAGAATATAATTAAAAGTATGATATGTATAGAGAGCAACATTAAGTGAAAAAATTTGTTCTCAAATAATTTAACATTTAAAAATCGATAATTAACAGTCCATGTATGATTGAAAACTCTACCTACATCAAAACTGCCTTTAATATATGCAATAGGCTCAACTATTAAAAAGGGCAATCCTAATCCTAATTGTATAATACCACAAATTAGAAGTTGTCTGATTGTACCTTTTAATCCTAAATTTATTAAGTAAAAAAAGAATAAAGCAGGGGCAAATAATAATATATTCATCTTAATGGCAACAGCAATACTATAAAAGACGCTGCCCAAATACCAATTAGAATTGAGAAAAAAATTTAGAGATGCATATAAAAATAGCATTGCGACTGGATCATTAAACATGCGTAATACATGAATAGAGTGTATTCTGTATGAGGTTAATATAGTAATTACAAGAACATACGGAGGAACTT
Organism: Heliconius aoede; assembly: GCA_037355905.1. Lineage (NCBI taxonomy): Eukaryota > Metazoa > Arthropoda > Insecta > Lepidoptera > Nymphalidae > Heliconius > Heliconius aoede. The sequence goes on along the minus strand of JBAIZZ010000173.1, from coordinate 494,491 downwards.
TCCTTGTCTTAACATATATACGTAGTACTAAAGTTAACAATAAAATATAAATCCCAACAAATATGTATTGCGCTGCTTTTATATTTTGGCCCTGATTTGTTAAATAATAAAATAACGAATAAACATACACAAAACCTGCTGGATATACTAAAGGGCCAGTATCTCCCCGAAGTTTACTGTAGTCTAGTGTTCCATTCAAAAATCCTTCACATTCTTGCATATACGCTTTCCAGTCAATTTCTGTATAAGGTACTCTTTCTACAATTAAAATGTTAAGAAAAAATTCAGCAACAATAATGACGAAAGCAAGAAAATGCAACTGTGCCGGATTTGTCACTACACTCTTTAAATTATTCCAGGTTAGCATCTTTTTAACATTTTGATAATATTCGTGAACTGTTTTGATGCTCATTTTGTTTTTCTCCATTATGTCACTTATATGTGATTAATATAGTTTTAGCACCGTGTACTTTCAATTATATTAACATAGTCTATTTTAAGATTAGGTCAGTAAGCCCAGATATTTAGTGTTATTTTTATATTGGGCGGTCGACATCTGCGACGGCGACCTACGTTTATTGACTTTGACTTATTCGCCAGTGGCAGTTCGACATTTGACCACAGAGTACATTTACCTAACAGCACCTAACAATTAAATATTTTTAATTAATAAAAAAAATATTTTGTAAGAACTACTAATTAAATACTTACCGTACCGTAATTTCTATGAAATAATTATTATATAAAATGCAAACCAAATTTCTTTTTTATAAATTTATCTGCCATATAGTCATAACTTTCAGATATAAGCAGATACAGTAATTTGTACAATAATCTAATATTAAACGAGTACAATTTACTAGCCGATCAAGACGGCTTCACCCGTTTGAACTATACGCATATTTATTAAATATATTCATGAAGACAAATCCTAAAAAATAATAGCCTTAAGTAACAAAAAACGCGTACCTCGACACTATAAACGGAATCAAAATTAATAGGGTAATTTCTTTTATGGAAAAGGACAAGGCAAATGAGCGTTCGGGTCATTTGATGGTAAGTGATCACCGCCGCCCACGACCCCGTGTAACGCCAGAGGAGCTACAGAATATGAAATTTGGCAGCTGATATCTACAGATAGTATTAGTTCAGAACTGAAACTATAAATTTGTTATTAAATCCTAAAAAAATGTGTTAAATAGCCAAAAACGCGTATTTCAACTATAAAGGGAATCAAAATTAATAGGGTACTTTCAGTTGACCTAGGATTACGAAATTTAGCAACTATCACCTGCACTACATAGGAAGTGCAGGTTCAAAAAAAATCTGAAAACTATACATTTGTATTATATCTTAAAAAATAATAACCTTAAAAGGATTAAAATTTGGTGTTAAGCTTAAGTGAGGTATCAGATGAAAGGGCTCTGGCTAAGTTAAGCCTGAATATTAGAAAAAGCTCGATGCCTCCAATTTTTGTACGGAACCCTCGGTGGGCGAGCCTGACTCGCCCTTGTCCGGTAGTTTTTCTTTTTAGTTTTATGCAGTCGGGGTTTTTGTTGTATTGTTGTATAATTATTTATATTATGTGCATTTCTTTATCTTATTGTATTGTTGTATATTTAAAAATGTAAAACTTTAAAATATTCAAAAACACTCACAGAATCTGCCTTACATTTGCAGTGCATTAAGATCTTACAAATTCAAATTACGCACTATTTGTTTATCTTAATAGTAAGTAAGACCTAGTTATTGTGTTTATTATTCATAATCTTCCACTTTACAACGACAATTACCCGCGTTCGTTCTCAAATATATGATATATACTGGGTCATGGCATCAGTATATAAAGCCATAAACCTTAGATTAAAATTGAATAGACTAAAAATTGTGAACCGACAAACAAATAATAATTATTTATTTACATAAGTTATATCCAAGAAGATTTAGGTAAATAATGTTATCCGAAATATCTACATATAAAGATTTTTTGAAAGAGAGATTTCAGTGTAATACTAAGACTTTTCCAAATAAACAATAATGAAAATATTTTTCAGCTTCTTTTTAAACGTTTGGGCTTTAGGGGTGTTAATCAATTGTGATAATGTATTCCGTAAGTATTTCATGCATATCTCATAGTAATTCAGTTGAAATTATATATTTTTTTTTATTTTCTTTTACATATTTCTAGCCAAAAATTCCCTCGAAGAACAAATATTGGGTGTTTTTTATAAATGGCGCAGAGGTTCCGTAAATACTAAGTTATTTCCACTTCCCTCGTTGAATTCTATAAATATAAATGGATTAAAAAGTTACTACGATGGAAGGGGTATTAAGTGAGTATGTGATATAGTGATTTTTTTATATTTGTATGGGCATATATTGAGACCAGTCGTGGCGCAGGGGCACAAAGTGTGAATGTAAAACCGACTGGTTGTGGGCTCGACCCCCACTCGAGGAGATGAAATATTTATTTAAATTTATATTCCCATATCTTCGCTATGGTGTCGAGGTAAAGCGCGGCGTTGAGTTCCACCACTCAGCACGCAATGCCTCCAGGAATCGGTGAAAGTGGGGAAAGGAGTGTCTTAACACCAGGTTCCCTACATGGCCCTGCCTTGTGCGGGATACAGCGTGAAACTGATAAAACACCATAAGATTAAGAAAACAAAAGGAGTAAAAGACACAAACAATCCAAGTCTATGGTGTAGGAATACTCATTTTGATTGAGATTTACCTTTTCGAAGCGTGATCGATGAAATAATAAATACATATTTTAATGCAAAAAGTTAAATATCTTAATATTCCATAATGTATAACTTTCATTTGAGGGTGCCCGTACGTTAGATACTTTAATTATCAAATACTTAGCCTAAATTTAATCTTAAGGTTAAATAAGTTTAGTTTTTTAGATACTTTAATGTATTTTGTTTTTCATTTAGAGTAATATTTTCCATTGGAGATATGACACTCAGTGGGCTTAATAACTTTTCTGTGGAATCTCTGAATGTGGTTAAGACAGAAACTGTTCTAGATGTATATGCTGAAGTTGATATACCAAATTTAATTTTAAATGCAGGTAAATTTTACAAAATATATAAATTGATTTTCTTTCTTACTAATATTATAAAAGTTAAAGTTTGAGAGGATGGACATTTATTAAACGGACTTAGATGAAATTTTACTTACGTAATGTCAAAATAAATTATCAATTATTTTAGATACCTATGAACTTCACGGACGAGCTTATTACGTATACCCGTTGGTTGGATCGGGGGCAATGAAGTAAGACAGAATTATTTCTATACTTTAAATATAAGAAAATAGTATTGGTAATGTGGCGCAGTAGGCGTGGCACCGTGGTACAACAATTGCCTCAAAACCGCGATGGTTATGGGTTCATCTCTCTGTTCTGGCAAGTCAAAGAACAGCATTGTTTTAAATTCAGGCGTAATATGGGGAACGGAGTGTTTTGACACTTTCCCTTTGGTAGGGTAAGGTGCTATATGCGGGGTACAGCGTGAAACTATGAAAAAGTAGTATAATAATCTGGCGCTACTTTACATCAAACAATATATGTATATTTGTTGAGGGCTCTAAAGATACTTTTATCGTTTATCTCCATTGTGTTTACGTTAGCTTAATACTTTGTTGTGAATGGAGATTACACCTTTGCGTAGTCGTACAAGGCCCTTGTCATTTTCCAAATATTGTATAAATATGCTACAAATGCTTACATAGATAACTATAATTATAATATATAATACAGCTATTGAGGACGTCGTGACGCAGTGGCACAAGCGAGTGACTGTAAACGCGACGGTTGCGGGTTTGATTTTAATTCTTCGCTCTTGTAACGAGGCAAAAGCGCGGCATTGAGTTCCACCACTCAATTCTTAACACTATGTCTATCCTACTGTATGCGGGATATAGCGTGAAGCTCAAAAAAATAAAATAAAAATTAATAAAGTGCTTACTATATTTTCAAACGATGTAAGAAAAGCGTAATGCTTCACTGATAATTGTGATTTTACAGAGTTGTGCTCAGACATACCACCATTTCAACGGCAATTCACTTTTCTAATGTTAACGACACGTCTACATACATACAAGATTTTTCGTTGCAATATAAGATTAAAAATGTTGAAGTAAGTAAGAACTGTATGTATATGTATAACATAATTATTGGGGTGTTTTTGCTTATTATATTGCGTGGTCAAATATTTTTCAAGATCTAAATAAGAATCTAATGTTTATACTTTTTTGTGATATTGTATGAAAATTTGATCGTAGCGGAATTCGAACTAGTGCCTTTTGGATTTTTTTTACGTTGTCTAAAAAAGTATTTTCTTCCCTAAATATGAAATAACATTTTAAAAAGGCTAAAAAAATTGCGGAAAGCGGGGAACGGAGTGCCTTAACACGAGGTCTGCCTACCCAGCTGTGTGCGGGATACAGCGTGAAGCTGATTTTGATTTGAATTTATATAATAAATACCATTCTCTCTTGATAATAATATATATCTTATCTTTGGGCAGCGGAAATTTGTAATATAAATCTCATTACTACTAGAGATGCTGACAACTTAAATAAGTCGCCAATCCCGCTTCGTTAAATATTTACATATTTTCTACAAGGGAAGTTTTATTTTCTAAGTATAAGAACCTTGTAACACTTGAAATTTTAAAAAATGTATTGTATTTCATATATATATATATAATTTCATATATATAAATATATATATAATTTATTATTTTTCAGGCGAGCTTGGAGCATAGTTCGTGGCCTATATCCCAAATATTGAATAGTGAAGGCGTATCGATATTAGAGAACTTCAAAGTGGATATTAACAACAGGTTTCGGGACTTCGTCGTTCCTTACGCTAATGACTTCCTGGCAAATGTGACAATGCAACAGTTAATTAATAGTATAGCAGATATCAGTCTTAATTCTTATGAGATTCATGAACATAATTGATTTTTATCATGATTGATTGAGAAAATAATATATAGAAATATTAATGTATTCAATATATCTTTTTTTATTTAATATAAATTCTTATGTATGATTTATTGCAGGGGTGAGCAACCTTTTCAAGCGGCGGGCCATTTTTAATTACAAAATTTGACTGGCGGGCCACACTTAATTTTAAATATTGCCTTGCGAGCCACGTAAATTAAAAAAATTGGCTTATATCAAGCCAATAAATTGTATATTTTAAAATTTTAAAACGATCGGCGCGCCATCGAATATGCTCAGCGGGCCAAACGCGGCCCGCGAGCCACGCGTTGCTCATCCCTGATTTATTGTACATATTACCTATATTGATGTAAAAAAACTACAAATCCCTTAAGATTTGTCTGTCTTTCTTTTGTATGTTTGTTCAGCAAAGGACACTGACACGATTGCATTCATTTTTGGGTCCAGAATGTATATTATACATGTATATTAATTATACATGGAAATCGTATGATTTAATAGATATAGGTATACACATTATATAAAAAGGTGTAAAAAAAGATATCTATAATAAAAATATCTATAAAGAATGTGTACTTAATTTTTATTATTACAAATTACAACGCTATAGGTATAGCTTTAAAGACTTATGTTAAAAGTTAAACAGTAAAGGAGAACTTCTTAAAAATATTTATTTGAGGCTATTTCGAGAATCATCATTATACAAGCAAATATTTTTTGACTTGTTTAACCGTGACTTTCTTTAGTATATTATTAATTTGTCTAACTATTTCTCGCGCAACATTATTTTTTATTGCGTCTATCATAAGAGTGAGCTCTGTGTTCGAGACAGGAGAAGACGACGATGAAAGTATTTGCAGTTCATACCTCTTCAAACTGCTTTTTAATAATCGTATCTGCAATGAAAATGTTATAATTTTTGAAAAATCTATAGATACATTAGTAAAGGTATATGTTACCATAAATTGTATGATAAACAGATAAAATAATATTAAACCTCAAAAATACTATGTGCCCCAAATAAAAACTCGATCGTAGGATCGGTACAAGGGTGTGACTGCTTGAAGAAGCATATTTTTTGGCTTTAAGTTTTTTTCGCATAAATAGCAGGGTAGCCAGAGGGAGCCTTGTGTTAAGACACTCAGTTTTCCATTTTTTTTCGGAACTCACCTACGTAGAAATTAACACATCACTTTGTTATGCCAGAGTGGTGAATTGTAAATAATTTAAATATAAACATTCCCTCGAGTGGGAATCGACCCTAAAACCATTACTTTTATAATCATATACTGTCTCACTGCGCCACGATGTAGCATAACGAATATATAATTATGTTTGTACCTTTATATCACTGGCGTGAAAACCAACACGCAAACCTTCTATACTGTAAACATTTGTTGTTGATTGAGGCGTTTCTTTAGCCCACACAATACCACGTACACTTATACCAGTTACTGTTATGCTATACAAATTGAAAGAAGATTACCTAAGGGAATTATCTATAAACTAAAAGTTTTTTTTCATTAGACATATTGAATTCTAAAGGATGTGCGACAGGAGTGAACAAAGCGCAAAAATACAGAAATCCTAATTTCATGGCGGCCTCTACGAACGCACTGTGCAAATTCATTCAAATTATTTTCTGTTTCATGCTAGGTCTCGCAAATAGAGCAGGGTAGGCAGAGAGGATCTAGTGTTAAGACATTTCATTCCTTAATTTCCACCGAATTGTGTGGAGGCATTGCTAGTTGAGGTCAGCTCGAACGCAGTTCTCTGAGTCTGTACCAAAGCGAGGAAATCGAAACGGAACCTAACCGACAACCTTTTGCATTTACACTCTCGTTCTAAGGCCTCTGCGCCACCACTGGACTCACCTTATCATTTCACAAAACAAAAAACAATATGCCGAACGCATAAAAGCAAGTATTTATTTAAAGAAAATAAAATCGATACCTCACTTTTCCTTTGGCAGATATTGGCAGGATTCCCGCTAATTGCACGTCGGCCTCAAAAGTTACTTTGGAAATTGACATAACATTAAAAATAGAGCCATATAATGCGTATTAAATATTTCTATATTTTATCAAAAGGAGTATAGGTTGCCCTCCAACCAGGTGGACCGACGACCTAAAGAAGACAGCGGGAAACCGTTGGATTCAAAGGGCGCAGGACCGGACGGAGTGGCGAGCATTAGGGGAGGCCTATGTCCAGCAGTGGACTACAAAAGGCTGATAGTAGTAGTAGTAGTAGTATAATTTTTTAAATCTAGCCTATTGCTTCGCTAATAAACGTAGATATATTATATTTTTGGCCGTCGTGGCCCAGGGGTACAAGGATGTGACTGTAACGCGACAGTAGTGAGCTCGATCCCCACTCAAGGGAGAAAAATATGTATCTAAATTAATATTTCCATTTCTTCCCTTTGGTTTCGAGGCAATGCGCGGCGTTGAGTTGCGTCACTCAACACGCAATGACTCCAAAATTCGGCGCACAGCAGGGTGGGCAGAGGGAACACTATGTTCCTTCTGCCTACACTGCTGAGTATTTTTGACGATTAATAAATACCTTTAGGTACATAAAAGCCTTTAAATATGGAATATCCACTTTTGCTTCTCTTGAGAATACAACTTATATAGGATATTTTATGATAACTATGATAAAATTCTGATCCGTCTGATTCACAGAGTAAATGTTTCTAAAGAATATTTAATTTCGATTCAATTAATAAAAATGAAAGCTTACCGTTTGCATTTAATTGAGGTATTGTTAGATCGAAATCAGTTCTAAGAGTGTTCATACGTATTTCTATATTATTCAAACAGAAGAGTTTGGCCCCAGTTACACGTATTCTATTGATCACCACTGTCCCACTGAAAATGTGTTTAAAAAAAAATATCAAAAATATTTAATTTATTTTTATGTATAAAAATAAAGAGAGTGAAATTCGCTTACCTAAAAGGTAAATTCGTACTGTCCAAATCAATGGCAGGAAAATTTCTGCCTACGTACGGATCAAGAGCGGGCAATGGAGGAACTCCGGTTGAAAAGTTTGAACGCAACTTGTTTATTAAGACGTGAGCATTAAATATTGCTTTTTTGTCAAATTCCGTCAATGGTTGATAACGTTTTGGAACAGGATCTTTTCCAATAGTAACTACTGTTTTGTAAGAACCTAAGTCGACGACATCCCCTGCAACTGTTAAATATAATTTTATAACATTGGCGTATAACTGTACATTTTACAATATGAATACTTACACAGATTCTCCGTATAAATTAAGGAACAGTTTAAAAAAATGCAACATAAGAAAAAATACGTTAAACTATACATATTGGTTATCTTTATAGAAATAGCAAATTAAATTGTAGAAGTTTGTGTTAAAACATTTATTTTTATACAGTTAAATTACGTAGATTACTAAGTAGGCGATTTGAAATATAATTAATTACTACAGGCGGATTGAAAAAAGTAATGTATGTTTAATTTATTTCATTAATTTAAATACTAAATTTAAATACAATTTAATGGTTGTACGTAATTGTGGCTTAAATAAATATATTATATTTAAAGATAAAGAAGAAAAGATATTTGCAGTAGTCTTAGATAAGAACAACCAACATCAACTAAATATCACAATAAATTAAATTAAAATACTGTAGAAAATAAAATAATCAAATAACTTTTAATTTATTAGTCGTTAGAAATCATTTTATGTACTCAACAAACGATACGCTAAACACAATGTTCATTTCTAATATATTTAATCATACTTTATAAACTGTTCTGCATTTTATAACATCTGTATATATATATTTTTTTCATTTAACGGTAAATTAATACAATGTAAATTTTAGCATGAAAAATATAATTTGATTGTTAAGTACGTTACGTTATTACTTATTATGTATTATTAAATGCTTGATTATTACGTGTAATACAAAAGGAGAAAATTTTATTTCAAATTCTAAGTTAGATTATAATCTTCTTTAATATTAATAAATCATCTATATATATTAAAAGACATGTGATTGACTGTGATATTTATTTTCGTAATCTCCTCTAGGAAGGGAAGTTTTAACCCTAAAGGGATGAAATTGGGGTTGAAAGTTTGTATGGATTTTTTTTTATATCAGCACCGATTTTTTATAAAATTTGAAATTTAGACTCTTCAAAATATTTCATTGAACACGTGTTTCAGTGTTTTTACAATTTACTCTTTAAGCTGAACATAAATATTCCTATAGTTCAATCGAGCGTACCCGCCCAGGTCCGCTAGTATTAATATAAAATCTCCATTAAGACGAGCCTTGCCTGTATTATTCATTATTATTGCATTATTTTAAAATCATAATTCAAGAATAATTAGATCGAAATACTAATACTTCACGCGCAAATGAAAATCACTCATATTTTTTTGTACAGTACTTAGAGATGATTATTTATTGTTAGCGATCCACTAGCGATTTCGTCTTCTTGTACTACAAAATTATTTATTGTATTTTAACACCATTATTAATGCTTAATTGAATGACCACACGTTTGAATAAGATGAGCCTTGATGTATCTGATGGCGAAATCAGTATTATATGGTAATTATAAAAGATGGATTTTGTGTCTTATTTGTAGGTTCGTCGAGATTCCAGGCAAGAACGCTAACTATTCTCAATCTCTGTATTTACGTGACGTCAGGGAAATATAACCATCCTAACATCCCGTAAATACAGAGATTTCCAGTTATATATTTTGATGATTTTTGACATTTTCTTCTAAAGAAAAAGGAATAAAATTGTAGATTAATATAACCTAGCACCAAAAAAAATTGGATCACATGGATATAAAGGACTCTCGGTCTTGTGTCTATTCACCTCATTTCTCTTTTGGCTTGGGACAATGGCAACAAGATATATTTAGTGATGGTCTTGGTTAAGCTTAAGGATAATCAAATTTGAATTGACTTGTCAAATATGTCACTAAGTATATGTCAAAACTGTTAAATGTTAAGTGTAATTTAAAGGTGTGATTTATGTTTTATTATTTATTTAGAATCTCTAAAAAACTTCTGGGGAAATATATAAACACCACATGATTTGACATTAATTTAAAAACAAGCATTTTTTTAAAATGGCCGGTAATTTTTGGCAAAGTTCACATCATCAACAGTGGTTATTGGATAAACAGGACCTTATTCGGGATCGTCAACATGATTTAGCTAAGCTGAGTGAAGAGGAATATCAAAAAATATTTAACTTTTTTGCTAGTATCATACAAATATTAGGCGAGCAGTTGAAATTAAGACAACAAGTTATTGCTACGGCTACAGTGTATTTTAAAAGATTTTATGCTCGAAACTCTTTAAAATGCATAGATCCACTGCTTTTAGCTCCTACTTGTGTATTTCTTGCCTCTAAAGTGGAAGAATTCGGTGTGATTTCTAATTCTAGGCTCATAACAACTTGTCAGACAGTAATAAAAAATAAATTTAGCTATGCATATGGTCAACAAGAATTTCCATATAGAACAAATCATATTTTAGAATGTGAATTTTATTTACTTGAAAATTTGGATTGCTGCCTAATTGTCTATCAGCCATATAGACCACTATTACTATTTGTACAAGATATAGGTCAAGATGATCAACTACTGACTTACGCCTGGAGAATTGTTAATGACTCTTTAAGAACAGATGTCAGTTTATTGTATCCACCATATCAGGTAGTGACTGAATATTCTTAGGCCTTATTGTAATAGTCTTTTATATTGTGGACTTAATATAATAAACTTGAGTTTACGTATGATTTTTTTTATAGATTGCCATTGGGGCCCTTCACATAGCATGTGTTATGCTGGGTAAAGAGAATTTAAAACCATGGTTTGCTGAATTGAATGTGGATATGGATAAGGTAAGTAAAGAAAGAAGATTTTAAGACTGTTTCTTTTATATATGTCTTCAATTGGGGAATGCTCATAATTTACATTATTTTTGCTTTTTAGTACAATCAGATGACTTTAGCACAATATTTAACTCTGTAAATGTGTTAGTTGCAAATGTAATCACTTTAGGTGACTGATTATAGATTAAATTATTTTCATTTCCAATCTTTAGGAAAGATAACATGATTACAATATATTATATTTTCTCTAATCCTATCAAATGCTAACAATTGTTTCAGTTTCATGACTCACTTGAGGAATTATTTATTCAAATGTATGTTTCCATTTCTTTACTCTTGTGTTGGTGCAAAGCATGATATTTTCTATTGGCAACTGAGTGCCTTACACTATATTCTCTCTGTTTACCCTGCTGTGTGCAGGTTTGCTCATTTTCTTATATGAGTAGGCAGAAGGAGCCAATTGATAAATCACTCCCGACAGTTTGTCTAATGATTGAGACATTGTAGAATCTTAGATTCTTTGTTGTGTCTCCAGAGAGACGAAATTAAAATAATTCATGCCCAATTGTGTGAATCAAATCCACAACCATGTACAGTTGAATGCCATACCATTAGAAATAATAATTATATATAAATTAGACTAATAAACTACCATAAATTTTACTTTTTCAGATTCAAGAAATTGTGAGATCAATAATAAATTTATATGAAATGTGGAAAAGCTATGATGAAAAAAAGGAAATTCAAAGTCTCTTAGGTAAAATGCCAAAGCCAAGTCCACCACCTCAAAGATAATATAATATTAAAGTAGCATGGTTATGTCATAACTTACTGTTACTAATCATATCAACTTTTGTATTTAATATAGTTGATGTGTTGTGTGCGATGTCAGTATTGTAATTAATACAAATTTAGACATGTTCCTAACTTAAGGAATTTAAAAACACATCAAATAAATAAGTTACATTTATAGATAAAACCGTGATCACAATATTATTATAAAAGCTATAAATACAAAAACTTTGCATAAAAAATTGTTACAAAAGACTGTGAATAAATCATTTTTACTAAAATATATATTTTTTATTGTCCCCTACATCGATTTCTTTTTGTATAATTAAAGAAGCTTATATTATTATAATTAAGGAAGCTAACTAACCTTATTTGAGGGGTATAAAAGCAAAAGCACTTCAGTCCAAAAAACATCTTTTTAATTGAACTAATGAAGTGTTTCTCAATTTATGTATACTTAACGTAATTTTAATTTACTTTTGTTAACAAGGAAAACATCAACATGACTCTGCTACAAATAACTATTATTATAGAATAGAAACTTGCAGTTTACTCTTCACACAAAATATCGAAAAATTTTGTGACAAATGCCTACCAAGTGCTTTTATATCCCTCATTTATTTTCTTGGTATGGAAATTAAGATATGGTCAATTCGAAAGATTTATCTCCTTTTTTTTTTGCTAAATTTTTAATGTTTTGCAATGTTTATGTCAAATTGGTGGTTTGTCATAAAAATTATAATAAAAGACCAGTAAACTATAAAGACTTATGGTTTTGGCAAAAATCTACACCTAAATGTGTAACAACCTATTGTGTACGTGATACAGTCATAACAGCATACTCATATCACCATCATAACACTTGGATTATATTCCACTGTGGTCTCCACGTTACGTGAATACGTAGGACTAAAAAATAGAAACATTTCCTATGACAAAACGTTAGAAACAATACAAAGGAAATTTCATGAAAATATTTAGCTATCTTAAGTATATGTGTTGAAATACACTCACATAGATGGCATACACAATTGCACCGTATTTATGTCTCCAATCTTATATCGTAATGGTCAAATCACTTTTTTTTATCAATGTGTAAGATTTGATTGATGCCTATTTGCATTAATTATAATATTTAATTGAGCATAGGCGTGCAACTGTTAACGCGACAGGTTGTGAGGTCGATCATCACTGGAAGAATTTAAATATTTACATTTATTACTGAGTTAAGAAACTCCATAAGATTTATTATTTATTGCTTTGAACTTTAATATCACGCTTTTAAGTTATATTATCAATAAATAATATGATATAATTTTGTCCTCAAATTAATTAAAAAAACTGTTACCCTACATGATTTTAGTAAGCTACCTCAACGTGCACGTATAAAACGATGTCCCAACGTTACTTACTCGTCACCTTCTGAACGAGTAAGGGTTCACAACACTTACTCGTATATGTTATAACAATGTTTTCAACAAAGGACTTCCTCTGCGTAGGCGCAGTGCTTCTCACCTTTACTTGTATTCAAGCCCAAATTGGCATGTACGTACTATCAAATTTTTACTTATATATATTTCAGCTTCACTCTGTATTGCGCATGTTTCTGGGTAAGCAGAAAGAGCCATGTGTGTTAAGATACTCCGCTTCTCATTTACCGCCGAATTCTGCCTCGACAGCACATGACGAGTGTGAAGAGAATGAAAATATTAAATATTTAATTTCCTCGAGTGAGAAACGAACCCACAACCTGTCACGTGTAGAGTCACATCTACATTCTACCTCCGATTGGCCTCAACTTTTTATATATAATATTTAAATTTCTTTGTCTTTGGACTAGTTTCAGTAGTACCGTCGGAACACCGTCGGTAGAAAATCTTAAAGGTAATTGCTCATGTGGAGGATTTCCTACCTTATTTCCTCCTGTGAATAGTGAGCCATTGTTGGCTCAGGCACCGGGGTTAGTTGTAAACTGTGATGACGAAGGATCAGCGACCTGCAAGGACCTCTGCTTTGCTCTTGCTACCACAGCAAAGGCCAAAGGCCCAGAGATATTGTGTACAAGACTAAAAGATGCAATGGATCTGAGGGTAATATTTATTTGAACATTACTTAGCTTACACCTACTTACCTTAGAATTAAACTAAAAAAATACATCACATCTTATAATAAGGAGCACAAGGGATTGACTATAACGTGATGGTGGTGGGTTCGAACTCCATTCGAAGGAATGAATCATTATTTATTATATTTTTATTTCTAAGCTCTGACGCAATGTTCCAAAAAAATCAGCGGAAAATGTGGAACACTAGGTTCCCTCTGCCTGCCATGTTGTGTGCGGGATACAGCATGATTTCATTTAATGTTATAATGGAATAAGTATTATTGATCAATTTGGAGCAAAATCAGCAATGTTCGAAAATTTTAATTTTGTCATGATATAAGTAGTTTTTGGAACTATCTATATTACGTACTAAAAGATGGCTATGAAAGAATCGAAATAAAAATACATCTCTTTCAGACGATTTGACGCTTTGCAATTATAAATTACAATATTAATTACAGTACGGTCGACAAGCCATGTCCGCCCTATAGCCCGATTTCTGGACTTTAGCTCATTATACATTTTGGAAGAAAATAATCAAAGAATAATAATAAAATCAAATATGCACTGCCATCTACAGCTAATTTCAGGGTGTCTAAGACTTGTTAACCCTACTGTACAAACTAAGAAATGCACAATCTGTCAACAAACCCTTAATTCTTTACATTTATTTATAGCTGGCGGCATTTTACAAAATCTGTGACAAGCCTTGGTTGTACGCTGGTATGACGGCTGATGTACTTCTATGCTGTGAAGAGTCAAAAGTTAAAACTTGTTCATCTGCGACAAATGCGACCGGAGTTTAGTACTTTCATTGAGTATACCATATATATCCAAGCATATGTTTAAATTTTCATATAATATAAAGTATCTTTATTTTTTAATTATAAAATGTTTCTACTTTTATAGAACAGGTATTAAAAAAATTAAATAAATGAAAACTAAAAAAAATATTTTATTTACATATTACTTAGATATTATATCTAATAACTACGACTATCACTAGTGTGCAAAGTACACATACATTTACTAAATCTAGATAGCATTGTACTTTATTACAATTAAAAATCCTCATAATAATAAGTATATGGTAAAATATATGTACAATTTGTTTTAATATGGTGTAGTGTTAATTTATTAAGCATTTTTAAAAATTAAAAACAGATTTTCGCTGTATCCCGCATACAGCAGGGTATGCAGAGGGAACCTAGTGGTAAGACTCCATTCCTCATCTTCCTCCGAATTCTGGAGGCATTGCGGGTTGAGTGGCGGGTCTCAACGCCGCATTTTGTCTCTACACCAAAGCGAAAACATGAAAATATAAATTTTTATTATCGGCTGCTCTCAAAACAGTGGAAAATAAAAATAAAAAAAAGTATTTATTAATTATCATTGTATGTCGTGTGTCCTTTCTTAATTTTGTTTAAATAACGTTCATTTTTATCGATATTGCCGCCACAATGTCATATCAGGAATTTTTATTTTTTCTTTAATGCAGTGCTAATTTTCATGTATCAGAGGAATAAGATGACATCACACTGCGCCACTTCATTTTTGGATAATGTTGTATTACGTGTTTTTGTTACGAAGTCAATTTTTAATATTACAAATGTCCATTTATTAAAACACACTTTAAAAGATATTCGGGAACTCAAGAGCTCTACAATTTCATTGCACCAGAAACATATTTATTTTTCGTTTGCATTACATATAAATGTTTGTTGTTGAAAAGTATTTATCATACATTTTAATGTATATTACCAACACATAATAAATCATACATGTAAAAGTACTGGTAAAAGTACTATATATTTAGGAATTACAAATATTTAGCTTCTCCACTGGAGAATCTGGAATTCAATCCTTGAGCTTTCTTTATAATTGATTTTTTTTGTGCTTCGTCAAAACGGTTCACTTGTAAATCGACATCACGACTGAAGGGGCGACGCTCTTTTTTGTCATCATCCCTATCTTCCTTCTGAAAAAAAAAGAGAATATTTTATTATATTATCAATTATTACTTACACCAATATATATATGAGTGGAAACTGCTTTCTGCTGCTGCTCGATTTATAATATTTAGAGAATTTGGATTAGTTTATTGGACTTGCGAACCAAATGAGGGGGAGCTGATTAATATATGAGGGTTACCCTCATATATTAATCAGCTCCCCCTTTAAATACATTAAAGTTGCCTCTGGTGTCGAAGGAATTGTCATATTACATTTTATAGCAGCTAATAGCTAGTTCTTAATAAAGTTATTTCAGATTCTCAATATATATTACATATATGTTGAAAAGTTACCTTTTTCTTCTTTTTCAACTTTTTCTGGTGTATTTCTAATAAGCTCTCATCTCTTTTATGCTTCTTTTTATGTTTCCTGAAAACAACGATCATAGATTTAGTGACATTTAATGTGATTTTATGCAAGCATATTGCAAGATAGGTAGAGACCCATATTAAGAGATAAACTGTTGAAAACTTAATAAGTAACTTGTTAAGTTTTCGAGAGATTTTGTTGTGTTGAATAGCAGAGCTCAATCTTAAACTTTGTCTTCTGACCAGAACAAGGTAATAATATTGTTTCATTCTCATGAGTGGAAATCGAGCCCACTAGCATTGCGTTTCCAGTCAGACGCTAATACGCTGCTCCAAAATGGCAATAGAAAACTTAAAGGTAAAATAGAACTCACTTGACTACTTTTTCTTGATCATCATCACGGTTGGCGATTATCCGAGTCCTGGCTTCTCTCTGCAAAGATTCGTTTGCATCTTCTTCTTTAGCTACGCCCAAAGCTTTACGAGCTTTTTCTTCAGGAGTGTCTGTCCAACTTGACCTTAAATTGTTTAAAAAAGTTAAAGGTTTGTTTCTAGGCTTACAGCAAATTGCGTACCGTACGGTCTACAAGTCGTGAGCGATCTAAAGTTAGGTTTTATGAACTTTTGTGCATTATTTACTCGGGAAGAAAATAATCTGAATTAACAAAAATTCTAAAGTTCCATCTGTATTCATAATATTATTAAGTATTTAGTGGTGTGGTGTATAGAGGCAAAACTTATATGGACACAATTGTTTTGCATTTACAAAAATAATTAGCTGTAATAAAAATAAAAAATATAAATCAGCTTCATGCTGTATTCTGTACGCAGCAGGATGAGCAGGGGGAAAGCCGCGCTTAGCCTCGACACCTGAGCGAAGAAATGATGATATAAATAAATATTTTATTTCCTTAAATGGAGATCGACCATACAACCATTGGCATTTTTTTTGTGTGGCATTAACTTAAATATATTACTCAATTGCTTTAAAATATGCAAAATAAAGTTTATTTTAAAACCATACCTGTCACTCATATCAGGTCCCTCTTTCGCCCTGAAACTTCGAGCTTCCAATCCTATAAATCTAGCTTTACCTTCTGGTAATTCTAGCATCCATTTCTCGCGTGTTTTAATGTTTGAGCTTTGCAACGATTGACCATCGAGAGATTTAATTTTAATTTCCATAGCACGTTCTTCAAGGCGTTGGTGGGCCTCTGACCATTTAGATTCAGCCCCAGCGGGAAGTGGTCCTATACCGTCGTCATCAGAACTTTCGTATATAACCTCAGTATTTTCAGCTAATACTTTACGCATATCATTTGGTATGGATGGTCCTGTCAAAATATATTCAATATATATTATCATATTTAAATATTAATTATTGATCATGTGAATGTCAGTAATCGTGGAGATGGTTGAGTAGACTCGCACTCGAAAGAGTAAAATATTAAATATCGTTTAATATTTCGTTTCACCAGGGGCGAGCTACTCTCGTGTTTCCGCGCCTGGTGACGCTGTCAAAACCAGGTTCTGACCTGGTTTTGACCTGTCCAGGTCCACAGCAATAAATTCCATCCGAAAATAAACCCATTTCCTCGCTACAAGACTGACAAGGAAAAGCGCAGCGATGATTTCAACGATTCAACACGTCAAAATAAAAAAAAATCTAAATATAAAAACAAAATCTAAAGTAATTAATAATTTTTAGGTAAACATTATGTATTGTATAATATGTTAAAAATATATTGTATTTTTTTATACTGATCATTTAATTATCTATAAATATAACAGGAGATGTTCTCACTGACTGAGGCAAGACGGACGCACAGGCGTAACCGCTCATGGTATAAACGTGAAATTTGGACAGATGTTTATTTTTGTAACGTGGACACCCACTAAGGGATTTCGAAAAATTTTAACCCTAAAAGGATGAAATAAGGGTTGAAAATTTGTCTGGTTTTTTTTAATCACCACCAATTTTTATAAAATTTTAAATTTAGAGTCAAAAATATTTCATTGAACACGTGCTTCATGATTTATTAGAATTCATCCCCTAAACTGAAAATAATTTCATAAAAATATTTAATATCATAAATATTTATATAGTTCAGGCGGGTGAAGACGCCCAGGTCAGCTAGTATTGTATAAAAATTAAATTCTTACCAATATTTCGAGATTTGTTGCTTAGATGAGATGACAATACTGGGCCTTCACTTTGGGGAGAAGAACTTTTCTTATATCTTTTCTCTAAATGCGGTGGAAGTGCTGGTCCACATATATCAAGTTTTTTCGCTTTTTCTTGTACATCGGTTCTTTTTTTAAGTTTATGTCGTAAATCATTCGGATCAATATCAATATCAGATTGAGACTTATCATCACTTAATATTTCCCCTTCTTCATTACTGTCTCTTTGATTGTTTTTTTGAGTGGATGTCACTTCAGCACTTTCTGTAGCATTTGAAGCGGCATCACGCTTTGTATCCTGTAAATCTGTTGTGCTGCTAACTTCAACGGCTGATGAAGTATCATCACCTTTTAGCTTATCTTTGTCAGGTTTAGTACTTTTTCGTTTATGTTTTTTTTTATGTTTTCTTTTTTTGGTTTTCTGCAACTCTTTTTCTAAATTTAACAACTTCGCTCTTAATCCCTCATCATCGGAGGAATCTATTTCGCTGGACACCTCAGGGTTTTCCTTTGAATCTGTAGGTTTTCTTACAATTGCAGGTATCATGTTATAGTAAGATCCAGCTTGTACATCTGGGGTGTCACTGTCACCATTTTCATGTATTAAAATAGGACTATCATTATTTTTCTTTATTGTTTGTGTCGGAGAGGGCTTATGAATTGCAGATTTTTTAACAGTAACCTCTGGTGAGGAAAACTTTGTCAGTGTTGCATTTTTATTATCTTTATCTGAAATTTTATCTTTTGATATTATATCCTTTATTTCATCTTTTAAGTTTCTTGTTTTAACTGGAGATTTATGTAATTTGGTTCTAGAGTGCCTATATCTTTCTCTACTATTGCTCCTTGTTTCTTTTTGCTTGGACCTGAATCTAAAGTCTTGCCTGTGCTTCTCTCTATATTTTTCTGGAGATCTTCTACTTCTAGTATTATCTCGAGAAGGTCTCCATCTGACGGGAGAGTATCTGGGATGTCTATATCTTTCTCTTGAGCGTCTATCAAATCGGTCTCTTTCATCTCTTCTTCTATCTGAGCCTCTATTTATTCTATCGTCTGTTTGCCTATTTCTTGCAAATCTATTAAAAGAGTTTTCACTTTTTTTAGGGCTATTATCTTTACTATCTTGAGTTTTGGGCTGACACTTAAATCTACCAGTTTCGGAATCACTGCTAGTTTCATCAGATAACATATTGATACCTAAAAACAAAAAAATAGAAAGCTTAAGTGGAATAAAAAACAAACTGTGACATAGTAAAAAAAATGGTTTTATTTCTGTGATTTAAACTTTATACATATTGCATTGGCATTAAAACATTTTTGCAATTTTTTTAGCACTATAACGAATAGACTTGAAAATACCAGCTGTTGGTATACCCTTAAGTGATTGCCTTACACTAGACTGCCATACTAAATCTTTTAATATCTGTCTTAATATAACTGCACAGTCAATGTCGTATGCTACAGCACGAAGTACATCCTCCATATCTTGTTGCAGCCCACCATGATTCCAAAACTTCACAATCCTTTGTTGTGGAACCATGGGCAATTGCATTAAATGATGTAATTTAGTTTCTGGATTTATATCCTGGTGACATTGAGCTTCTCCAGTAGGAAAATCTACATAGGCATGGAATTGCTGCAAGATTGGTCTATAGAGTTCTCTGAAATTTAATAATTGAGGTTGGACTATATTCCGAACCTTATTTTTGTTTTCACCAAATGTCATTCGAAAGTCACCAGCATAGCTTAAATTAGATATTGCAAAATAGAAATCATATTCTGAAAATGTTTCTGGTAAAATGAGCAGAGTAGTATGGACTGCTGAGCGTAAATTTGACTGAAGTGCATCACGTAAGTGGGAACTGTTGGTTTGTTTGATAATTTCCACAGGTTTGTGAAGTCTCCCTGCAAGGTATAAGTCATTCCAGTCTAAAAGATCAGCAATAAGGTCTTTTTGAGACACTACGCCATATTTGATGGTTATATTTTCTTCTTTGATATCAACTAAGGTATTAAAGTAGACTTTTGCGCCCCAATTTTCTTGAAATCTTGCAACAAATCCTTTACCAAGAAAGCGAAGAGCTGAGTAATGTGATGGATTCATTTCAATATTCGCGCCATGCCATCGATAAGAGTTATCGACACAATATATTAGGTCGATCATATTTTGCTTTTTCTGGTTTCCTATTTGAGGTTTAACCGCTGAACCATATGCAAAGCAGAAAGTAAAGTTTTGGGGAAACTTAGACAAAATTCTATAATAAATAGGTGAAATATCCTTAGCAGCACCAGCTATCTTAACCGCTGTGGATGCCATGACTAGTTATATAGATTTAATTTTTGCTGACCTGCTGTTGTGTTTGTTTGAAAAAAATTTCTTATCCAGTAGGAAATTTGAAGAATGTAATGTTATTTACTCAACAATTATTTACTCCAAAAAATAACCAACATAAAGCAAACGCATTTATTCACTCATTATGGTATAAAGTTGACGTCAAAATATGTTCAAATGACAAATGAGCGTCAAACAAAGTAGCTTACCTATAACATCCAGATAGTAATCTGTATTATTTAATCTATATGATTGATATTTATCTATGGTTAGATATTAAAGCTGCCAACTACCATGTTCTTTAAATATAACTTTGCTAATTAGATTTTTTACTAAATTTTTTTATGCATTGTCATATATAAAAATAATGTAATATTATCTAAAGTTTTATGGTGATAATAATGGTCTCATCATTATATTAGCATTGGCAATCTTAATTTAACGTCACTTGAAAATTATTGTTGTCAATTGCCGTAAATACAAAAAGTAATTAGTGATCTTTCAAATCATTTGGGTTATAAATCTTAACATATTCATAATTGATATGCCATTATTAAAAAACTGAACTTATAATCATATTATCATAATCAAAACAGTAAAGTATTTGGAATTTTTTAACTTAAAGCCACAATTTATATTAGAGTTATATCATACGCTCAGTATAGTAATGTCGAGCGCTGATAGAATTGACTTCGAAATGGAGGTAGAAGTAGAAAGTGCCTCATCTGGACCTCCTGTTGATCTTCCTAACCCTACATCTCCTGCTCCTACTACTTCCGGCAACGCTAAGAGTGTCGTAGTAACTACAGCTACTTCAGGCTCTGTTACAGTATCGCTACATCCATTAGTTATAATGAATGTTTCGGAACATTGGACTAGACTAAGAGCCCAAGAAGGTTCACCTCAGACAGGTATTGACATTTTTAAAGTGTTATTCTACATAAAATAAAAATAGAAAAATACTACAATAATTGTAATATTTCTAATATTTTTTCTTTCCTTAGGTATTGACATTGTTGTTTTAACAGAAGAATTACATTACTTTATTGCAAACTTTTACTATTTTGGATTAATTTGTTTTATTTTCACTTATAGTTATTGGAGCTCTTATAGGTAAACAGAAAGGTCGTAATATTGAAGTCATGAACTCATTTGAATTAGTATTTACTGTTATTGATGGTGATATTATAATAGACAGAGATTATTACAATTTAAAAGAAGAACAATGTAAGTATTTATCTATATAATTTCTTATTAAGTAAATTATATCCTCTGGTAGGTATATCATTAAAATTTTTTTTTACTTTACAGTTAAGCAAGTTTTCTCAGACATGGATTTTTTGGGTTGGTATACAACTGGAGAAACTCCTACAGAGAGAGATATTGCTGTACATAGACAGATTTGTGATATTAATGAATGTCCAGTTATGCTTATGCTCAATCCAGCTGGTAGAAAAGGAGATGTAAGTTGAATGAAAATTTGTTACTCTTAGAAAGCTGAAAAAAAGTAAATGCAAAAATTACTTTGATGTACCTAGAGATCCATGTATTAAGACATTATGTTTAGTACTGTCTGCCCATGTATCAAAAACTGTAAGTGGAGTTCAAATAATGTAACAAAAAAAATGTTTTTTTAGCAATTACCAGTAGTGCTGTACGAGTCAGTCATAGATGTAGTGAATGGGCGTGCTACAATGCTTTTGGCACCACTCACATACACATTGGCAGCGGAAGAAGCTGAAAGGATAGGTGTGGACCATGTTGCCAGAGTATCGTCTGGTGAAGCTGCTCTAAACAGCTTAGGTATTTTTTATATAAGAGTTTATTCTTATTTATTGTTTTTAATGTTTACATGTAGCAGGATAGGCAGAGGGAACCTATTGTTAAAATATTCCATTCCTCACTTTCAGCATAATTTTGGATACATTGCATGGATTGATTAACTCAACACCACTGTTTGTTTTTTCACCAAAGCAAGTAAATGAAAATATTTCATTAACCCAAGTGGTAATCTAAGCCATGATGGCCTCAACATTTTAAATTAGTATGCTTCAATTTCTAATTATTACCTCTCTGATAAAACAACATTCATTTACTTTAGTAATTATAATATTTTGAAATTCAGCTAAATATGGTTGGGTTAAGTAGTGACAGATCTAGTATTAAAGCCTAGTACTTGCCATTCTGTGTATTTCTTAATTGTGGATTCAATCAGCTAAGCTGCCTCCACATATTCTACAAAGAGATTGCATATCCATAGTATTCATCTTTCTTTTTTTCTTCTTCTCTATTATAATTCTACCTAAGTTTCTCATATCTTCCATATCTACTGAACATAGTTCCCATACATAATTCACTTCATTCATATATCGCTTCATTCATTGTTCTAATGTCTTACCGTTTACACTGATTTTGCATTCCATTGCATCTTAATTTTTTTTAATTACATATATGTTAAATTTTTATATGATAAGTAAATTATTTGCAATTAAAATAATAAGAATAGTTTTTTTAATTTGTGTCCATAACTTGATTGCATGCTGTATACTTTTTTGTATTTTCTTTTATCATTTAATTTATTACACTAAATATATATTAACATTACTTGTGTAGTATAGTCCAACAGGAATTATTTATGAATTTTTAGAGCTCTATCTAATATTATACACTCGACTGTATAATATTAGATATATGAGTTTGACTTATGCCGGTCTTCACAATCATCATAAACTGTTCATTGAATTATAATGTGTATCCTTATTTCAAACAGTTGTACCTACATTCTGTGCAAATAATGTTATATTATATTATTAAAACAGTGGCAGAACACTTAACAGCCCAGAGGTCAGCTATAAAGATGTTAGTGTCTCGTGTCCGGGCGGTGCTGGCCACGGTGAGGGCGATACGTGACGGTTCGCTACCTCCGCGACCTGCCCTCCTGAGGGAGGCTAGAGCGCTATCTAATAGATTACCTTTACTCACTTCGCAACAGTTCCGTACACATTTCTATAATGTAAGTTTGTGTTTCTATTATGTTAGCTATTTTTTTTTGTTGTATGATTGACAGAAGTCATACTTATTATATTATTTTAATTGTTTAATGGTAATAATTTTATATTTTGTACGGTAAACAGAGGTCACTATTCTGTATTTCTTTGCATTCCTATTTGAATGCAGGATGTCAATATGTCAAATGTTTCTTTTAGTTTCACACTATCTCGTATATAATACGAGATAATAGAGAAGAAATAGATTTGACAACCATTGCGTATATGGCTAGATGTTATGGCATTGCGCTAAGACGGCGTTTAATATGTAATATATTTATATTAAATATACTGTATTTTATAAATATATTTTTAATAAATTATGTATTTCATTTTTTTCAGCAATGTAATGATGTCGCGCTCATGACCTACTTGGGTACCATCACAAAAGGCTGTAACGCTATCAATCAGCTTGTGAACCGGTTCAACGTTCTGTACGATAGACAGGGCATGGGTCGTCGCATGAGGGGTATTTTCTTTTAAGGCAGAACTAACTAACGTTGCTCCCATTAGTCCAAACTTGTCTAACAAATGCAACATATTAAATATTTTTATTTTAATTATTAAATATTAAATAATCTTCTTAATGAAGGATTTCTTTTAATAATACGTATGACTATTCAGTAAATACCTATTCAGTAAATGTATTTTTTAGAAAACATAATTCAAATCACCAACTTTCACAATTGGTAGTTGTGCATAGTTATTGTGTAATTTTAGATTTATTAGGAACCAACCTAACACTGGGCTGTGTGGTATAAACATATGACTGAACTGTAACATTAAAAAAAAACTGTAATCATAGTTTTTATTTTTACTGTTTATTCTCCCTAAAAAAAATTTACAAACTTGATAATATTTTTATATCCAATATAAATATATTTTGTTGTTTCTAAAATATATTTCAGTATTATTTTTGAACATGCGCAATTGCGTGTCGAGTGGCAGAACTCAACGCCGCAGTAATTTAGTCACAGTAAGCTCAATCATTTCCCGTGTAGTATGAAACCCACAATAATCGTTTCATTCAAATGCTGCTTACTGATTAATCAATACACTAAAAATATAAATATAAATAAAAAGGACAATACAAAATAAATCTGACGCAAAAACTTTATTGGCATCAC
This sequence comes from Heliconius aoede, assembly GCA_037355905.1. Classification (NCBI taxonomy): domain Eukaryota; kingdom Metazoa; phylum Arthropoda; class Insecta; order Lepidoptera; family Nymphalidae; genus Heliconius; species Heliconius aoede. The sequence goes on along the minus strand of JBAIZZ010000173.1, from coordinate 469,716 downwards.
TGTGTTCGGTTATTTCAAATAATTACATAAAATTAACAAACTTTGGACACATTGAGATTCATGCTATGGAAGACCTTGAATGTTTTAATACATATAATACATTATATATGATACATTATAAATGATAATTCACCATTCTTTAATGGTGAATCGATTGGAAATATTAATATAAGGATTGGTTTGATAGCAAGGTATATATTATTAGGTTATACATATTACATGAGGTTAAATAAAATTTGTAATACTTGTGTGATTCTATACTTTACGTCGTCTTATAAAATTTAGTCAAAATGAAAATGAATAGATGTGTACAATATCTTTAATATTAATTTTAATATTAATTGTTTATTTTTATATATATTTTTTTATAATTTAATAATTTCATAAAAAATCTTATATTATTAAAAATCGTTACACGCATTGTACTGAGTAATTTGTACAAAAATATTTAATTCGAATTCCATTTATTAAGTATATTGCTTTATAGTGTTATTATATTAAATACTACTCCAAATTGCACAAACGTCGTATAAATAAGCACAGCTGCCGCAATCACATACAATTAGTATCGTAATTCATGTATCGACTTGATCAAATGAAATAAGTATAGTTCAGATAATAAATGCATCAAAAGATGGATTCCGTTATGTTGAGCCGAGTGAATGTAACTGTTCTTTTAACTTACGGAACAAATAACTTAAAAAATTATAAATTATTAACAAAAACAATAATTCACATCTTAATCATTTAAGATTTACAATAATTGTTAAAATGAATCGAGTATTTATAAAAAACGTATTAAGTTAGTTAACAAATATTATATATATATGGAGATGTCGAAATACAATATATTATAAATATTATTTATATTTTAAATATCGTTCGGTATTTTTTCAATGCCGATTAGTTCGTCGAAGAGCGTGTGGTTTTCGGGAATGACGTGCGGTTCATGTAGCGTTTGTCGCGCAAATTTCAACATCGCGCGCGCGAGTTGGCCGACCGTCCACTTTCTGTCTGTCAGTACTCTCACCAGGGTGTCCAACTGCGGATGTGTTGCAAAAAATCATGTTAACTAAGTATGACGTGCATTCTCAAAAACGCGAACGACAGTTTGATATGACGTCATACGGTCTTGTCAACAGTCTTACTCAAATGATCGACGACACCTGTGTGTAGTGCGTTTGTTTACAGCAGATGTCGTTGATAAATATTTTCATTAAAATCACGCGAAATCTTATCGATTAAATGATCACTATGTATTTGAATAGTTTATTAGGACATTAGGATAGATTTGCAGAATGTTCAGAAATATTCTCTCTTCAGGGTGGATTTGTGACCATCCTGAACAGAGAATATTTTTTAATTAAGATAAAAGTGAATATTTATATCATATAATTTTTTAGCTTCACGACGTATCCCGCCCATAGCATGGCAGGCAGAGAGAACTTGGAAACTTAGTGTTAAGACACTCCATTCCCTATTCAGCTCTCCACTTCAGTTCTCCACTTTCCCCGCGGAATTTTTCGCGGCATTGCGTTTGGAGTAGTAGAACTTTACGTCGAGTTTTGCTTCGCTACCGGAGCGAGAAAATCAAAATAATTTATTCCGTATGAAAATCGGACCCTCAACCGCAACGTTTACTTATACCTTAAATAATTTCTCGTTTCCAAATGTATAATATAACAGCGCTGGTACGCCAGCAACGCTAGCTGCAAGCCATTGCAGCACTAGCTTCAGTTGTGGATGTCCACGTTGTCGCCTCCCGCAGCCCCAGTTGCCCGTCGCTACTGGACGGCATGCACCACCAGTTACTATTTTGTGAGCGAGTTGATTTAACTGTAAAAGACAAACTGAGTGAATTATTTTATTAATGTTTATAATAATTAACAAGATAACATATTGAAATATTTCTAAATTAAGTAAATCTTGTTAGGTTGGGATAACACAAACGGAAACGCGGGCTTTCCACTGTTTACTGTACGTAGGTTTTTGCTTTCTTTACTCTTAGTGGATCTCATAATTTAGTATGTCTTTGAGTTCATATTGTAGCTCATATCATAAATATATATTTTTTCATAAATGATTCATAAATTTCATCGTTAAAAAAAACGTATAATATAAAGGTGAGGTAAGGTAAGGCAATATATATATATATATATATATATAGTTATGTAAAATAATGAAAGTAATATTTATATTTATATGTCATTAAATGTTATATCCTTATCATGCTACATACAATTTAGTACGTATATTTGCAGTCAACGATTAGAAGGTACAAGCCAAACCAGTGCAACAAAACAAGCGTTGTGATGTTATTATATATTAAGAGATCTATTTCAAGAGGTTGAGAATTAGCGACAGACAAGTCGACGTCTGACCTTTGGTTTATTTATTTTAAGCGTCACAGGTTCACATTCGACTGTTTCCTCGATAGTTTCAACGATCATGTTAACGACCCAATTTAGCTTTTTCTTTCTCATAACGGGATTTGATAATTGTGTGGAACTAGTGTCTGTAGAAGAACTGAAGGACCTCGACTCGTTACCGTTTGAATATTTTTCATCTCTATCATTCTTTATGTTCGTATTATCTATATTTTCTTCTGGTATTGATTCTTTAACTTTACGTTTCTGTCAAAATATTGTATTATTTCAATATTGATCTCGTCCTACATAATTATTTATATTTTAAAAATAAGTAGGTACTTGTTTATTTAATATGATCATTTTTTTAAGGAGAAGCTTTCCTTTTTTACTGTACATTTTCGACTTAATAGTTAACACGTAGGTACATATGTTGACAAAAGCACACTGTGACCACTAAATCTAAACATTTCTATTACTATTAGCCAGCCAACCAGCCAGTACCAAAAATAACGGCAATCATAACTGTTGGAATAAAATATATTCATGCATAGACTTGAAAAAAAACAAAAGTACAAAGAATTTAATTATGGTCATCTCTGACCTAACCCAATAAGCATTATTAGTGCGATTAACACTATCGTGCCTATTTACGGGCACTCCACTGAATATCTCCATTTAATTAATAGTAACTAATACAATAAAATATATATCCACAGACAATAAAAGAATAGGATATAATTGTATGGATCAATACGTTTTTCAATGTAGTGCCTGGTTAAAGAAATAAGGCCCTATCCACATGACGCGTTTTACACAAGTTAACTCGTGCGACGATTTTCACATAAAATCGCGCGTAAGTCGTGTGCAATAAACGCTACATGTGGACCGGCTGTAAGGTATGTTCATACCAAATGCGCGGCGAGGCGATGTCGATGCCGCGCCAGTTCGAGTGAGAGGGAGCGCGCGGCAAGAGCGAGACGGCGTGGCGCGATCCTCTCCCTCGTATCTCTGCCGTAGAGCTCGGCGGCCTCCGCGCCCGCGCCGCTCACGCCCAGAGCCATCGACTCGCTTAGAGTACGCTTCAGGAGCGACCCAGCGAATCTAAATTATTATTGTATATTTCAATAATTTATTTACTTTAAAGAGTTTAGTTTAGAAAGCTTTCTTTACTTTATTAAATTAAAAGTAATAAATTAAAAACAATGACATTGGCACAAATATTATAAATATCATATAAAATAAAGGCAAATAATACACTTTAAATAAAATAAAATAAATAAAAATGAACAACCTTATCACAGCTAAATCTCGAGAGTCCAATTCCCTATTTTTATTTTCCGCGTTATCATTATCTATAATAGGATCGTTAAGCCACTGATTAAACTGCTCATAAACTTCGTCTAATTCTGAACTGAAAAGTAATGAAGAAAAAAGTTTTTAATATATAAAATCGTCACTCACCGTGTGTTGTTTCATAAAAATAACAAAATATACATACGTATATTCCGTACTAAAACTGTACTTAGAGCTATTTCCGGTTTCTTTTCTTGACAACCGCGGAGGTTTGTTACCGTTTTCAGTGCTTTCCTGTTCAGTTAACACAAAACCTACAGAGCCGCCTCGCTTTACCCTGCAAAATATAAACACGTAGAAAATGGCTCGAAGGACCAGTGACCCAAAAAGCGGCTTCAAATTATACAAAACCTTTACTTAAATTGTAGCCTACGTGTTATGCAGATGTATACGCTATACATATTAGTGTAAAGTTTCATCTAAATCTGTTTAGTATTATTATTCTCATAAGCTTTCACATTTATAATATAAGTAGAATAGTATACCTAATATCATTATCGTTAACTTCAGCACCAGATATGCTTATACCGACGGCATAACTTGAACTATCAGTTGACCAATCACCAGTAGTGCTCGTGGTGCAAGAGTTTTCTGCTTCTCTACGCAACGCTTCCCGTAATCTGTCCGCGAAACTCATTCTCCTTTCTTCTGTAGATAATTCTTTGGAGTACTGGAATGAATTGGGTCTGGCACTTTCACCTCGTCCTTCATCTTCACTACCTGGTGAAAAATAATTAATTTAGTTAAGACATTATATAGACAATTAGTTGTGGATTTTAATGTTCTTTGTAAATCTCTAGGTGGAATTGGGCACATTATAATCCAGTTTTCAGGAGTTTTCCCACAATTATATAAGCTTCTAACTGTTAGAAGGTTTTTTACACTAATTTTAAGCAGACTGAAAAGCGATTGTAAGAGAGCTTAAATTAGAAATAGCTTTTATCAAATTAGAACGATCGATTATTATTATGAATGAAACAATCACTCACCGTAATCGAAGCTATCATTGGCACTATGAAATTCATCGTCGCTCGAATTACAACTTGAATAAAGACTGTCTTCTTGTGTATCCGAGTTTGGATGACCGGATGTCCTAGTGACTGGAAGACACTCCCCGGAAGATCCAAGCACTATAAATCTGCCTCTTCGATTGTTTAGAGTCCCAGCGTCGGGAGAAAGCCAACATTTGCGTTTTTGTAACTCTACACCTACAAAGTAATAAGTTATTTGAGTTCAATATGAATTAGTTAAATAATTAATAGTATTTTTTTTTTCAATAATCAAGTCGCCATCCATATTGTTGGTTGTTGTGGCGACGTAGCACAGCCTTTGACTAAACGAGACCGGATGTGGATGTGATTATCACTCAAAAGAGTGATAATCGCTGAGCTCCACTTCTTAACACGTAATCTCCGAAAAAATGTGCAGAAATTGGGTGAGTGTTCAAGTTAAAATGTCCTTTTGCTGCTGTATAGCTCCGTAAAGCTATAAGAACTGAAAAAATATCAAGTTGTAACGTTTTTTATTCTTTCTACAACTCACTTGGATCACTAAGATTAAGAGCGGCGGCGCTATAGTTTTGTGGCGAGGGACTCCTGCTACTTATGCTATTTATTGTGCTGGACGATGACGCCTGTTTTATCACGACCGTTGTCTCCACTTCGGGCGGCGTCTGACTGAATGATTCGCCTTAAAATAAAGAAAACGATTGTTGCATTTCAAATTCACATATCTAGGAAAATATTTAAGTAAATTCATTTATTTTTATATAATATTATTAAATAAAATAATAAAAGGAACACATTATTTTTTTATTAGAACTAGTTACCGATTGGTGATAATCTTCGTTCATGTTTCTGACTGTCGCGACCTTTCATGGGAGCTTGTTGAAATGCTAATAGGCATTTATTTAGTTCTCGTAATACGTTATCTTCCTCCCATTGGCCTAAAGGTAATTCACTATAATCTTCTGCGTCCATTAGACATAGTGTTACCTGAAACACGTCCGTATTGTTTAATGTTTCTCTTTTACTTACAAACGCTATAACGATTGAGTTTAACCAATGAAAGAAATCTTAAAAAATGTCTACCCTACATATCGGACATTTATATATCCGATAGGCTAAAATCTATTTTAATAAATAATAAAAGTTTGAGTATTAAATAAAATTAACGATCCTAAAATGATATGCAAGATAACTTGATAAGATAATATAGATTAAATAATTTTCAACTTACCGTTTTAGGTTCATCCAATAGCTCAATGTTATTTTTTTGTCTCTTGTCTCCTATTCTGCTAAACATACGAACTCCTTCCACTTTTAAAACTTCGTTGTCTTCGAGAGCCTCAACTGAGAGCATTGCGGGCAAAAGTTCTGGCATCATAAACATCGTCAACGATTCCTAAAAATATATATTATCTGTATGTCTAGTCGACTATTTATCTATTATTATTATTTTTTATATATTTATTTTATGACGGCAGTTTTGAAGACACCGCTTACTTGAGTCTCTCCGTCGACAAGTACTTCACCACCAATACGACTGGACGCAAAGCAGACTTTTAAAGCGTCATCATTTTCGCATCTTTCAGGTCGACCTTCGTGTCTCACTAATAGCTTACACAATGGAAGGGTACATTCGAGCCAATCTTCTATTGTAAGCCACTGTTTAGATGTCATGACCTTGAAAGGAAAAGGTGGTGAAGAGAATATATCAGCACAAATTTGAACCAAGGTCAAGATTTCCTCCTAGATTTATATAGGCAGTAGATGTTGTTGTTTGTGACCCCCGGTGACCCCACAATGAGAGGAATGTCATAAGTGTGACTGCGATGTCAGTGTGTCTGTGGCATCGAAACTCTTATAGGAGTGGATGAATTAACAATTTAAATTTACTATACGAAACTTGCTTATCTATTATAGATAAAATAATTTTCTCCTATAGTTTTCTAGCGTTTTTTGAATGATGAAGTACTAATAGAACAACAGCCGAGTGGAAATATTAAAATTGTTAAATGGTAAAGCTGCCGAGGTATAGTGCCAATGAAAGAGCGATTAATAATGGAATCATTGAAATTGATGGTAAAAATATTATATTAACAATACTATGGTTCTCGTAATACATATCATACGTAACTATCTTAAAAACTTTTTTTTTTTAAATATTTTTTTTAGACCCTACTCTTTGACAGCATTAATAAAGAAAATGAACGAACACATACGACTCATATTTTACCTGTCTACTTAATTTAATAGATCCTTCGTTGCTATTTTTGTCGAGCCACTCAAAGTAATGAAGCAAGCTTTTTAATTTATTCCTTTGAGATTTCCTGGAACGAAAATATTTGAAGATTTAGTATATTACGTTTATTATTATTTGTTTGATCATAAGTGTAAAATTTACCTGTGTAAATTTTTAAAAAAATGTGTGAAATTGAAATCTTGTAACGTTGGATGCGTTTTGAGCGTCCGTTTGGGAAACGTAGAAAAGAAAGCGTGAGAAATGAGTGATGAAAGAAAATTGTAGTCGAGCTCAGTCACATCACCTAAAAAGAATACAGAATAATATAAATAAGGGCTTCGTAGCTCAATAGAAACAGCTGTGGGTTCGATTCTCTCATTTAGAGGAATTATTTATAGTATCATAGTGAACAAAGCCTTCATATTAAGTTCAGAAGATAATGAGTTTTGTAAATTATTTTATTGAACATTTGTACATCTAATTATATGCACTTACTCTGTTGCTGTAAGCTGAAAATGAGACCCTTTGGAGGTCGCCATTTTTTGAGATGTAATGCCCTGTTTACCATAATTCGAATAGTGTTATCCAGAAAATTTCTACGATCCTCTTCAGATATTTCTTCATTTAGGAACTCTTCTAAGCCTTTCATTAGTTCTGGGTCTTTGATATCGTCATCTGGATCGATTCCTATACTATAAAAAGAACATACATATATAAATTAAATCATAATTTCGTGTAAAATTAATTTATATAAATGAAATATTTATTTTGATTATTTTTTTTTGTATTTTTAATATCACCATTTAAAAGATTATTAACTTAATGCTGTGTAGTATATATATATATATTTCTTACTTGCACATATCATGAATTTTTAACATGCTACCAGTGAGTTTCGTTGGCGATGAAGCAACTAACAGATGCTTTAAGTGGCGCTGCACTGAAGTCCACCAAGGCAAATCACATGGTAACATCACAAGTGCCATTCTGACGAAAATTGTAAAAGGGTTTGTTAAATTTTAATGTATTTTAATGTATTTATACAGAATAAATCATTTAATAAAATTCAATAAAAAATTGAGTTCCGCCACTCAGCTCGCAGTGCCTCCATAATTCGGCGGAAAGTTGGGAACGGAGTGTCTTAAGACTAGGTCCTCTCTGTATCGTGCACAGCTAATTTTTAATATATCGCTAAAAAAATCATATTTAAATCTGATCAATTTGGTGAACGCATCTAACATTTGACAAGTGGCTCACCAAAATATGTCAAATGTCAGTTGTCGTTTGGCAGCGGACTTTGGTAGTTGTGTTTATAAATGTTATTTTTATATTTTTATTTTTTATGGTTTATTTTAATTATTGCATTATATGAATAAAAGTAGTTCTTAATTTTACATATCACCTGATATTAGTAAGAATATATAGTGTAATTTTCAAGTTATACAGAATATTAGTTATCCATATCACTTATTGCGATAGATAAGGTATTTTTATTAACTTTGAAGACATGTAAATTCTTGCTACCCTACGGATAATTTTTTTTTGCTACCCTGTCTGGATAATTTTTTCGCACGGTCGACGTACAAACAAGGCCGACTAAGACATTAGTGGTGTGGATTTGTTCAAAGTATCAAAGTACGCAAAGCAAAGGTCGAATATAATAATCAAGCCAAAATGACTGTTAGAGACAAGATATTGAAAACATTGATATTGGGAGCTCCGGCATCAGGTAAAGGCACTATATCGTCAAGAATAGTTAAAAGGTATAATATTGAGCATGTGTCGAGCGGAGATAAATTACGCCATCATATTGAGAATCAAAGTGAGTTAGGAAAAGAAGTAAAACAATATCTCAATGAAGGAAAACTTGTCCCTGATGATGTAATGATTAAATTTATGACATCAGAATTATTAAAAATTGATGATAAGCCATGGCTGTTAGATGGATTTCCAAGGACAGTAGCCCAGGCGAATGCTCTGTGGAAAGTACAACCAGTAGATATGGTTTTGAATTTGATTGTTCCATTTGAGGTCATAGTTGATAGAGTAAAAAGCCGTTGGGTTCATTTGCCTTCAGGGCGAGTGTACAACATAGGTTTTAATACCCCGAAAGTTATGGGAAAAGATGATGTAACTGGCGAAGAATTAGTGCAACGCCCAGATGACAAACCAGAAGCTGTCCAAAAGAGGCTTGAAATATATGAAAATGTAACTCGCCCTGTGATCAACTTTTACAAGGAAAAGGGAATTTTAAAAGAATTTGAAGGTAGTACATCAGATGAAATATGGCCCAAAGTGACAACTGTCTTGGATGCTATTTTTGGAAAAAATAATTAGTAGCTCAATTTTTTATCTCAAACAGCACAATAATGTATTTTTTATTAATGATGATTTTGTTTTTCAAGGAAGTATTTAGCACTATGTTAAATTTAATCATACTTATAAAGAAACAAAATTAATTTATGCTTGTAACTTAAATTAATATAAAAAAATATGTAGGTATGCGGAAAATATCCTGATACAATTAAGAATAACCTTGTATATAAATCACAAGTCTTCCATTCATATACCATAAAAACCATTATTGTACTTAATTTTTGCATTTAGAATTTAATAATATTTGTTAATAGAAATTTATTATTTACATCTTAATTTTTATACTTTTGTTAATTTCTTATATGTTTTAATAATTACTTACAATAAGGAAGAAATCAAGTTACCTGAACAGTATATATTATATGTGTATTGTCTGCCTGCTCAAATATGATTTTTTTAAAATTAACAGTTTTATTAAATAAATATTCAAATTGTTAATTTCAGACATCATATATGTATATAAGTTCACAGTGATTTGTAAGTGACAATAATTAGTGCCTTACCACCATTAGAGTATGCAACATATTAATAATTTTATTTAACTCTTTTTATATTAAACATTTTTAAAGTTAAGAGTAAAGTGTGCATTCGATTTATAATCTTGCCAAAGGTTTTTTAAAATAAGTTTTGTATACATAGTTATCTTATTTTTGTGATTGTGGTTTTATTAAAATTTTTATTTCTTTAGCTTTAAACAGCACAAATTAATATAGATGTTTTAAATTTAGTCACAAATTTCTGTTAAAAACTAAAGCTGTTATGCCAAACTAAAATAATGTGATGTTTTTACAAAAAAAAATGTTAATATACTATTGTTATTTTAGTTTGATGAGTTTTGTAATAAAATATTAGCATGTTACTGTTATTTTTTATTTAAATTACCATAATACATAATAAACTTATAGCTTAAAATTAGACAATATTTTACTACCCACAACCTGTCACGTATACTCATACTCTTGTGCCACAACTTTTTAAAATTTCAACTATTTATGTCGTGTTTACTAAAGATTACATTATTTTTGTAAAATAATCAAATATTTCAAATTATTTATATGAAATATACAAAATTATTTATATGAAATATACGGGAATGGGTGAGTGTGGAGAGATCAGATTTATGCCTGTGACTTGACACGCAAGTGGATCTTTTATTAAATTTAAGAGAGATTTCGCTTTTACACCTCTCGCTTCTACTACTACCGCGTACAAATTAACTCTTAAACTTGGTCAGTGCTTTCGTAAGTTCAAAGTATTTCTTTGCTATAAAGTAAGATTAACTGTAAGACTTTCTATTATTTTCTTAAATATCTTTCATATTTTATCATCATTGATGATATTAACGTCAAATATTCTTATTTAAAATGTATTATGGTACAAGATATCACATGACTGTTATGTCCGTTAAATATTTGTCTACCGGTGTATGAGAAATACCAGTATCAATTCACAAAATATAAATAATATTATATATAAAATATATTGTGACATTTATACTTAGAAAATGTTATTGATGATAAATGAATGTATGCCTTATTTCGTAAGATATATTTTTGTATTGTGGTTATACATTAGGTAATTGTGGCATATAAAAACAAATAAAAATGATATATATTAAGTGAAGCTATCGTGATAGAATGAGACAACGCGGATAGTGCGGCGTTAAATTGCGCTAATCGGTAGGTACGCATTGTCTCAAATTTAGACGAAAAATGAAGAACGCAGTACCTTGACACTAGATTCTTTCAACGCATCCTACTATCTGCGCGATAAAAGGTTAAAAAGAAATGGTAGATTAAACCATGAAAAACCGGACAAGCGCGAATCGGGCTCACTCAACGTGGGTTCTGTACATAAATTGGAGCTTTTTCTGAAATTCATATATATATATAGTGTCGAAGTACGCATTTTTTGCTATTTAAAGCTATTTATTTAAAGATTTATCCACAAATGTATGGTTTTGAGATTTTTTCTTGAATTACAACTACCTGTAGATGCTAGCTGCCAAATTTCATAATTCTAGGTCAACCGGAAGGTTAACCATATTAATTTTGATTTCCTTTATAGTGTCGACTTATACACGTTTTCTTGACAGACAGACAGACAGACGGACGGACATCTTTTTGTATTAAAAAGTACGGAACCCTAAAAATGAACCTGAATGTACCGTGATATACTTAAGTATAATGTTTGTTATTTCAACGCTTAACTTACGATGAAACAAAGTTACTAAATATTGCAATTAAATATTTTTTGTTAATAATATATATATTATTATTATATATATATTTACTATATTTAATAAATTACAATTAATAAGTTTATATTTTTTTACAATCTTCATATTTAATATAATTTAAATATGTATATATAGTCGAGAAAAAATATATATAATAGATATAATGTTATTTTATTAACGTGCACACAATACAGCGGGCACTATATAATGCAGTTTCTTTCAGGAGGTACGTGCTTACCTATATTATTACTTTTTATATTTAACTCTTACAACGTAGTTTTTGACCTGTTTTCTATAGTAATTACAAGTCTTCTGACTTAAGTACTTACAGTTACAGCTAAAATGGATATTCATGCATTATTTTGTATTAAAGTTTTATGATTTTTAATTCCTGCTACGACGTATAAGTCAATGACATCTAGATCATCGGCTTCCAAACAAGGAATGTGTGTCACTATCTATATCTCGTCAAAAATAAAAGGAAAATAAAACAAAAAAAAAACCACAAAAACACCAAATCCCATTGACTTGTCTTATCATTGACTAGAAATAACCAATATGCTAGTAAATTATATTTATAGGAAAAATAGGTTACTTACTTTACGGCGTTCGCGTCGTCAGAAGTTAACTTTAATCACTGTTATCTACAACCACATCGAATTATTTCACTGTCGCTTTGCGACTATCGGCATTTTTTTCGCACTTTTCTCATTGTCTGCAAGGGAGTCCATATATTTTCCTTCGCATAGATAGATAGATAGATTATCTTATTCCTTTTCTATAGACAGAAATAGTGTGTGTAGTGAAAACGAGAGCCGGTTGCGGGCGACGCGAGCGCGCGAACCCCGACTATTTTTAGTAGCTTTCGTGCATTGGCGCTGAAATTAGATTGTAAATAAAATCGTTGGTTTAACGGCAATAGTAGTCCGTGTTGACCAGGGATAGATAGATAGATAGATAGATAGGTCATGCTAGGAGTCATATTAATAATAACAACAACGTTATCTTGATGGATGCTGGCGATAGTCCGCTTTGTATTTGTTATTTATTATTCAATTAATTACTAAAATTTATTAAGAATATAAATAAGATTCATTTTTATAAATATTGTAGTGTCAGTAAAAAGTACACTCTTATATTTTTACTAGCTGTCACTGTATAAAAAATATTTTGTTTTAAATTTTAAAAAATATTATAGATATTTAAAATGTTGTTTACTATTCACATATATAATAATAATATTATTACCACTGATACAAAGCCGCATAAAGTTTATAGGTTATATTTGCGACGTACATAGAGGAGATGTGAGATCGCGGCGTGCGCTCTACTCGGCTATTCTGGTAATACTGAAGCCGACTTTCACCGGGGGGCGACTACCCTGGCTGTGGCACCCTCCACCCGGCCGAATGACGTCATTGGCGTCGCGTCACGACCTACGACGCCGTACGAAGCCCAATACCCCCATCTCTACGACCTCGTGAAATGCCGCGATACTCTCTACACGTTACGTAAACTAATATTAAATGTTTAAGTTATATATATTCACACGTCAACAGATACGTCATTTTTTATTTTTTTAGGTTAACGCTGTATTCCGTGTATAATAGGGCAGGCAGAGGGAACTTAGTGCTAAGATACTCTGTTCTCCACTTTCCGCCGAATTTTCGAGGTATTAATTTCGCGTGTTGAGTGCTGTAAGTCAACGCCGCCTTGCCTTGTATTTGCTTTGCCACCAAAATGAAGACATGAAATATTCATAAATGAGACGAGACAGTCACACGCTTGTACCACGATGGACGACCACGCACCACCACGTACTGCACCACCACGTCACACTGTATCCCGCCTTTACAAGGATAGCTACCCAGCTTTTGCCTAATTTTCTAGACATTTCATCATACAACTCGACGTCGTGTTACAAACGAAAATAAATATTAAATATAAATTTATCAATGTGTTAAAAATAATAATTATACTAATATCACGCGAATAGTAATATTATACAAGCTTTATATATATAATATGCTTAAAAAAACATGAATTCGTTTTTTTTTAATAATCTATTCATGCTTTTAACGTACAAATGTTAAAGGTCTACGGCTACGATTAATTACTTTCACGCTGTGTGAAAGGCGAGGGTACTACAGCGCATGCGTACACTCCCACACGCCGCTGAATGTACTTGATATTTACGTACAAACTACTTTGTTTCAGAGGACTCTTCGTAAGCTTTGGTATCCTGGTATTAATACCGCCCGTGGAGAATTGTTGCCGCCCTATGGAGAGTTCTTGGGCGGGCTAGGGCGGAGCGAACTATTCGTAGCTGAAGGTGTTTTTTTGTGTAAGAACTTACATGTGTTTGTTGTAGCATATATATATATACACACACACATGTATATACAATAAATAACTGCTATACAAAAGATACATAATATTAAAAGGTAAATATTGAATTATAGCCGTAGCGCTACGGAGGTATTCCCCGTACGTAGCGACCCTTGTAGCACTCATTTCCTTTTAGCCTTCAATATGACCGTAGCAAAGGCGATATATATTTTTTATTTAATTACATCAAAAATATATGTTTATAATGAACAATATTAGTTACTACAGTGTTTACTTACATACACTTTAGTTTAACGTTCATGCGAGTACGTTAATAAGATTAATTTTATTTTCGTACTGTAAATCTATTAGAGAGAAACCCTGTAAAATCTTATAGAAAACTATTGTACTTTGTCTTTGTGCCATTTTGAAGCCTTACTAAGGCTAAAAGTCACAAGTGTTCTGTGGCTGACGAGGAGTTGTCATCAGAAGTACGCTTTCTCGTGTGCCTTATTATTTGCAATACTCAGACTAATGTCTTTTTTTTTAAAAACAAAAAATAATTAAAAATATAATTTTATAATAATTATTCTGAATATTTTTTTAAATATTATGCTTCGTAATACCTTGATTGGGTAAATTAAAATTCAGTTGCTTTTTATCCTACTTCTGTAAAATAAAAAAAAATTCTCAACTCGACTGTATTTTTTATCATATTTAATGGATTGAAAGTTAACCTTTTTTAAAAATAAATAAACTAATTGAAATGTATACCTCACTTCTTCTAATTTATATATGGTATTAACTTTATAATATAAAGATTTTAAGTGGGAATTATATATTTTGTTGTCTCTACTTGTTTATAGTGCCATTGTAGCTTCGTCGTAGCAGTTTCTCCTTGTTACTTCTACAACCCCATAACCCCCTGGTACAATCGACCTCTGAGGAGGCTACGTCATCTCGCTTGAGCCATATTTTTAAGGCAAAGCTTGTTTAAATGGCAAAGTTCATAATGGCAAAAGGAGCTTTTTTTTTGTACTTAAAAATTTTGAAGAGTTTAGGATGTAAAATACGTTTCTTATTTCTAAGGTTATCTCATTGAGTAGCGTGGAATATTTGTTTTTATTTATTTAAAGCGTTCGTTACACACAGATTAATTATGTTATATTATTAATTCCATTTTTTTTTTTTTTTAAATATAATTGAGGGTAGTTCTGGAGCAAGGATACATTTGTGTGACAGTAAACGACAAATTATGGGTTCGATGCCCATTTAATGAAATGAAATATATAATATTTTAATTATTTGCTCTGGCGTCGAGGCAAAATACGTTGAGTTTCGCCACTCAACATGCAATGTTTTCAGTATTCGGTGGAAAGCCACCCTGCTATTCGCGAGACTACAACGCGAAGCGACATTAAAATAAAACAATATGATATATACACAAAAAAAAAACAGATTAAATATACTATAATAACATATATTCTAATATCTTATCTATATGAAAATATATAATAAATTGACACTATATCTCTATTTTGTAAATAATATGAATAAATTCACCCCGAGTGTGTACCACCCTCGCCCTCTAACCCCCTACAACACCCCCAACCCCACAATAGTTGGGACGAACTATTTACACCTATTCGGTCTTCTGTTACCCTGTTGACGCACACTAAGTTACGCGGGGTGACTGCGACGGCTTCACTTTGGGCGTCGATGTGCTGCAGTATATCTTATGCTGTCCTGGTATGTTCGTAGCTAAAGTGTTACGTCACCAAGTTTTGGATATGTGCGTATGTGTAGTGGCGGTTCTGGCTACGGCTACGAAACATATTTTAGCCGGTAAAGTACGTTGAATGGCTAATTTGAAAAGTTAAATTAATGAATTCAAAAAGATATTTATTTATATTTTATATTATTTATTTATATTTCAAAAGAACTTTATATTTCGAGGCCAGTCATGGCGCAAGGCCACAAGCGTGTTGACTGAATCGAGAGCTCGATTCTCAGGCAATAAACCCGGTGTTATGTTCCTCTATTCAACACGCAATGCCACAAGAATTCCTGTGCCTTACCACTACATACGGGATACACCGTGAAACTAAAAAAAATACTTTATAATTCTAAATATCTAAATATAGCTCGAAATGCTAACTTAACGTAAAAGCTTGTGATAGGTTTTATTTAATATACATAAGTACATTAATAGCTATTGAATTTTCTCAATACAATATTTTGATTTCTATAGGAGTATTGAATGTCAGTATAGTAGTCTTAGTACGCAGGTCACTAGTAAGCTCTAACTACTAAGAGTTCAGTCATCAAAAGATGTTGTATGCCTAACCTAGAAACCTTTCGTTTTCATGAAGTCCTTCTTCATCCAGTTGATACCAAATAAATAAAGGCAACTAAAAAAATAAGAGTAACTTTTACAAAAAATATTATTAAATAACATGCTAAAAATAGAAGAGGCGGAGTGTCTTAACACTTCATGTCTTTCTGCCTATTTTACACAACGTTTTATGTAGGTAGATGTATAAAAAAAAATAAAACTGTAAAGAACAGTAGAATACGACTTGAAATACTAATCACTAACTGAAAATTCAAGGAGAAAATAATAAATGTCAACTTTTCAAAAATCCACTTTAACGTAACCCTGAACTGGTATAATAAATAGAGTCGATTTTATTATAACATATTTTTTGTATACTTTTTCATTTAATTATTAGGTAAAATTCTATTGAAATGTGTATAAACCTGTTGTTAATTTAACACTTCGGTTATTTAAATTTTTAAAGATGCAAAATTTATCCATATCTATACTATAAGTTCGAAAGTTACACAGCCTGGCTGTCTACGTAGCAATCGGGGCCAAACCGCTGATCCGATTGTGATAAAATTTCATTCAGAGACACTTCGAATGGACGTAGGTTACTTATTTTTTCATACATATTTACATATTTGTATTATATTCGATATCTTTCACTTTTTTTTTTCAAAATATCTTTCACTTTGACAAGCGGTTAATAACTACCGTCATTAAGCCGCCGTTGCTAAGCAACAAGAAATTTATAATAGTCATCTTTAGCATTTCATCTATAATATTAATTTATCAATTATCTTATAATATTAAGAATCTTCTTTATTTACTTTTACTTATTTGGATAGTTCATTTCAATTACTCATATATTTTTTCTAATAATAAGATTTTTCTCTACTTATTATTCTCTTTCGAATTCTTTTGATAATTTGGGCTGACATTTTCTTACCAGTCCTATTGAAAATTGAAAATAATTTCATTATGTATTTAATAAATATTAATATAGTTCAAACGGGCGAAGCAGCGCGTATTTAGATATAAAATTTGACTTAAAATCCTTTGCACCACTAAATAGTTTATATATATATATATATATATATATATATATATCTCTTTTTGTTTCGGAGCATTCAACTAAATTTTAAATCACGCCACATGACGTCATTCGTATAAGATCGATCCGGCTTGACGTCACACTAACATCTTATCTGCAAGTTAAGATAAAATTTTATCTTATAAATTACATAAAAATATCAAATAAATTAATCAGTTATTTGCTTTTAATGTTTAATTATTATATATAAGGCCATTTTCTCAGGGAAAAGAATGCGAGAGGGAGGACGAGAGAGAGTTCTCGCTCTGTCATTATATTGAGAACGAATACAGAATGCCATACTTGTGTGCGTGAGGAAAATCAATGCAGTCACAGTACGTCTACAGTCTAATCGCGTACGATCGATGGGCAGCCCTTGTGACGTCATCGTATTCTATTGATTTTTAACAGGATACTATACTCTAGGGCTTATGGTACCCTGGTAGCGAAGTATGCGAGCAAAACCGAGCTGGCCGGCCACCCTTGGTACTGCAGGGAAACGTCACAAGTACATTTTACCGACTGAACGACCGATTTTTCGCGGCAACTGGTAAAAGAGAAAGCTGTACTAAAAAGATAGAATTAAGTATCACTTTAAAATTATATGTTTTTATATGTCACATGCATATGTAATAGAATATTTATAGGGTTCCGTACATCTAAAAATAAACGAATAACCGACCGCTTTAGATTTGTTGTTTTGCTCAATTTGTTGTTCGTCTGTCCGTCTGTCACGACAATTTATTCACATCGTAATTGTGTGGTGAAGCTAAAATTTATATCAAAAATATTCATGTGTTGTATCTTTAAATACAGAAAATATTAAGCTCCTAATCAACGCTATCAAAAGATACGACCAAGTGATTCGTCGATTTTCTTGCATTTTGTATGAAATTCACCGCGTTATGAAAATAAAACCGGAAATTGTTGCGGACGCTTTGGTCGGTACGCTTGACCGTTTTTTTTAAATGAGCTTATTTGATTAATAATATTCTAATTCTATATATATTATTATATATGATTCTTATTCTACATATGTAAAAGGAGAGGTTTCCAATGTAACCGCTGATGGTAGAAACGTGACTCCCACTAAGAAGGGATAAATATTCGTACAGTTCAAGCGGGCGAAGCCGCCCAGGTGAGTTCTATATAAATTTAATATTTACTTATTATTAAATCACAAACATAAAACAACTTTATATCAATAAATATCAATGGCTTTTTTATGATAATGATCTCTAAGTACCAAGGCGGTTATGGTTAAGGATAAATGTAGAAGGAAGTATTCACGCGTAACGAGTAAATTACCAGCTCAGTGCGTTGTTTCATTTGGGCCCTCGCCCACGTGCTGTCAGCAGTTCATAAAACTTGTCAGTTAATCCGAGCGACACCTCCAGTGGTGAATAGTTGCTTGATAGCCCCGGTTCTTCCATCCTCCTCGAAATAGCCGGGTCTGTCGTCATGAAGATTTTATATTTAATTTTACTATTTTGTTGTGGAGGTATCGTATGCTACAATGACTATAGCTATATGAAAAACGATCGATATTGTGATGATCTATCTCCGTATGTTGGTGATTTAAATTTGGACCAGATTGCGGGCATTTGGTATGGAGTTGAGAAAATACCGCACATGAAGGGTGAATATCGTGTGGAACATACTAACGAGTGTTTCTACATCGATATCCGGGAGCTTTACATACAGGTTGGTTTTCTAATTGTTTTCGTTGACATATATATATATATATATATTTTTTTTTTGGAATAGAATTTCTTCATGTAATCACACACAACCTTTAGCAAATAAAGTGCTAATTTTAAGAAAGATAATAGGAATAGCGTTACAGTGCACTAATAAATCAAATATAATTTAATAATAATGATATATTATATATATTATATCATACGTTTTTAATTATAATTATTTACAATATAATATATATTTACATATTATACACACATATATATAAATGTCTAACATACAACTAATACAAAACATAAACAGCTAAGAACTAATACTTACTGTCTTAACTGGAAAAGGTAGTCGATTGACACCAGAGCGTGGAAAGGGAAATATAAATTTAAATGAATATATAATCTTATCGACTGGGGATCGAACCCACAGACCGGCCATTGATTTTACAGTCGATATCTATTAAACGCATTTCTAATCAGTCTTTTTGATCTCTGATTAAGTAGGTAAAATATTTGTAGTTAGCCAAATTCTTGAAAATTTGCTGTATTGCCTTAAATATTAATGATAAATCATGAATAAAAATAAATCTCTAACAGTAATATGGCTAGATTCAGTGGGTGTCAGGATGTGGGGTCGAGAGTACCCAATTAACAGGTTAAAACGTGAACGACGTAATTGCGCACCTTCCCGTCAGAAGCCACTCTATTTGAACGTTTGACTTGGTGTCTACAGGCTGTATACAGTTTGAATTTCAAAGTATTTTTGTTTGAATTCTGTTCTAAATAATGTTGTAGATAAAAACACATGTTTTGTTTTTTTAAAGTATATTTGATAGAGTGGTTTATATATTTTTTGGACCGAATGTGAGGTTTACCCATATATATTATTTTATTTATAGTTATGATTATATACCGTTCCTTAGTTTGATAAAAGTATTACAAGGTACACGATTAAAATATTGAGATTAAGCTTTTGTTAGATTGCAAATAGATATAATGGATTTGTTGATAATATTGTTAGTGACGTTCTCGAGTATTGTGGCCACTAGTATAAATTTTTGTCCAAATTTACATCCAACTGAGGATTTCGATATAGACACTCTTTTAGGGTTGTGGTACATTAGAGAATACATCTTCCATAAAGAGAACGTAACTAAGACCGAGTACAATCCTTACTGTCCTACAGTGCAAATAAGAACATTCGAAGATTACATAAGTGGAGGCCTCTTGAACAGCAATCTTGTAAGTGGCTAGAGCTTTGTTGATATCAAATTTATATTATACCTATATTCTTTTTATACCGTTAATAGTTTTAATACTCGATATGGATATGAGAAATGTGTTGTCTCTGCACTGTATCCCGCACACAGCAGGTTATCCAGAGGATACCTCGGGTCAAGACACTCCGTTCTCCACTTTCTGCGGAATTCTTGAGGCATTGCGTTATTATTTAGGTTTATTTTAATTTAGCTTATGGTGATTCAATGGTAACAACGGCTCAAAATATATATTAGAGAAAGAAATCATAGTTGTTAAGTGTACAAATAAATAATTTTAAATATAAATGTTATTTATTATTAATAATGCTTATGTATGTTTTTTTTCTTACAGCCTACACCACCGGCACCGTACATGCCGTTGGAGAATGCGCCTTATGTATATAGACAGCACATGGAAATGCAGGAGCGGTTCAAAATACGACATTTCGTGTTGGAATGGCACGAAGGACACAGGCAAGACGATTACCATATTAAAGTGAACACATCCCACAAAGGATTTTGGCCAACAGATGTGCCTTATCATAGTAAGGATTGGATATTTTAAAATTATTATATTAATTACATTACTTTGAATTATCTTTTTAATTTTTAATTATACATATATATAAAATTTTATTTATTCTTAAAAAAACCCGAAATCCGCCGACTTTTTCGAGGTCCATCATTATCACACCCTTTTGCTCCTGCCCCACGACGGCCTCTTTTTATTCTTATTAAGCTATATTCCTTTTTTTAATTAAACTTATCAGCTTTCCTGCGTACAGCAGTGTGCAGGGTGCAGAGGGACCCTAGTGTTAAGACTTTCCGCAATTTTTTTCATTTCCAACTCAACGCCGGGCCATTGCCAGAGCGGAGAAATGAAAATAATTCACTCCCTCGAGTGAGAATCGAACCCACAACCATAGCGTTACATTCACACCTTTGTGCCCTTACATTACCTATTGTACCTTATATTCTTTTAATTTTTTTTCAATTTTAAAACATAATTAAAATATTGTTTAAATATAAGACTACATGACATACATTTTATCAATCGTTTCAGATGTGGATAGTATGTATCGCTTCTTTGGTGGAGTCATCCAAGTTTTGAAAGTCGCAAACAATCATCTAGTCCTAAATTTCTGTATGCGGCTTCCTGAATCTCAGGTCTATAGCGTCGTACTTGCAAGAAACGAAAACCAACTGACGCCGGAAGACTTAGCTAGTATCCATAATATATTCTCTTTCAAGAATCTCTCTACGTCGTCTTTAAAACGCGTATGTGAAAACGCCGCAGCAAATACACAGTTGGCTGGCATGCTGTTGCTTATTTGGTTTATTATTTTGAAAATTTGACAGAGTATATTGTAAACGAATAGTTTAAAATGATATTTAGTATATTTCATTTTATATTTATATATTTTTTGTGACAATAAAATATATTTTTTAATGAAATGTCTTTTCTTTAATCTGTGTCATTATTTACTAATTACTTATTAAAGTGAGAAATTTTGTGTATTTAAAGTAAAAAGTCAACTTTTTTTAAAAATAAGTACATAACAATTATTTTTATATTAATATATTATTTTTTTTCCTAAACTATAATTGTGGCTAGGTATTTAATTTCTAATAGAGTCCAAATCAAAACATGAATACTATACCATTATTATTGTACATAAAGTTGTAATATTTATAGACCTATAACGCGAGAGTTATCATTACGATAAGTACTTAAGAAAATAGTCTAGTCTAGAACTATGATGACAAATGGTATGGTGAATTGTTAAAATTTTCAAATTTTTATTTATTGCTCTAATATAAATATTAAATCGTATAAAAAATATATTCTAAATTTACATTCCAATAGATGCGGGCGAGTGGCAGAACTCAATGCCGCAGTTTGCCTCGACAACAGAGCTAAAAAATGGAAATACACATATGTAAACAAACATGTCACTTCCTCGAGTGGGGATCGAACCAACAACCGTCGCGTTACAGTCACACCCTTGTGGCGCTGCGCCACGACGGCCTCAATTATATCAAATATTGAAATAAATAATAAAATTTATATTAAACGATGAAGATAATATGAAAAAAACTTTTATTCACACCAAAGTTAAAATAACACGATATACAAATAATTAAATACAACAAAATGTAAAAGGGCGACTTTTTAACTAAAACTTATCTCTTTCAGGCGATCTTATCAAAATATCAATAAGAATGATATTTGCAGAACAAAAAATAAAAATAAAACGTCTATTAACAAGTATTTATGTATAGATATTATAGTTTAAGTAACTGATTCATATACTCATATATTGCGTCACAAATTGAAGAACACCTGAACCAATTTGTTAATTAACTGAATAACGGGTACAAACGACTCCTTGTCCCATATTCCTCACAACATTCTAGGCGTCATCATGCTTATCGTGTTACTCCTTGTATCCTACGGGATTCAGGCTCAGGGACTTTGCGGCGACTCCATCAAATGGTCGCATAGGGTCAATGTAGACGATGTCTATGGAGTGTGGTACGGCGTGGGACACGCACAGCATAATCCAGATATGACTAATGTGCCTAATAAAGTAGGCTGTATAACATTATATATAACAGATGTTACTTATGAACTTGGAGATAATTGGCTAAACTGGTCTGTAAGTAAGAATTTCTCAATCATCTTTAGTGTTATTACTTTAGAATTTAATTTATTTTAAAGTTAAATATAATATAATTTGATTACTTTTGACAGATAATGCGGAGAAATTATTCAGATCAGAATTGGCGTTCATCAAGGAGCAACCCTTGGTCGGAAAACTCAATATCCGGTTCTTGGCTTGACATAAGATTAAAAAGGAAAGCCAAGAGAAATATATATGAAGACCAAAAGCGGATACGTGTTATATGGGACGAAGATGGGCATACATTAGAACAGATTTATTTATACTATCCTGAAGAACCTGGTCTATGGACGGTAGAAAAACTGCGACCAATAGAAAAGGAGTTAATGTCTAAAGGAATTGGTTGGTTTAATTATTTATATATGTATTACAGTTATAGAATTATAGACATGATTAATTATTGGGCGTTTGAAAATCTGTAAAGGCGTCTAAAGTTTTTGCAATAAAAGAGAGTAATAGAATTTTATTAATTTTCAGACATTTGGTATCCCGACGATCCACCTCGACATCCAGATGTTATTCGTCTTCTTAAGGTGACACAAAATACATTGATATTAAATCATTGCTCCGAAATTGGCAACGGTGGTATATTCTCCCTTATTTTGAGAAGATCACCTTCAAAGGTCCAAAGATGGGAATGGTATGAGTACCAAAGGGAATTTGGAAAATTTGATCTGCCAAATGCATTTAGATATTCAACTGTATGTGCTGCAAGCTCACATATACTATCATTTAACGTTTACATCTCTCAGTTAATTTTTATTTTACATGCTTTATTTAAGTAATAAATTTTTCCTTATACTGAACTTTTATTTGAATGCCTTGCATATTTAACTTATTTTGTGTATTCTAGATATATTATATATTTTTTCATTTACAAAAAAAAGGTTATGCTATCAACTATATATATATGAGGTTTTTATTTCTAGATCAGGTTAGACAAAATAATAATTTTACGCATGTTATTTTTTTTAAGAAATCTGACATTTCTAATTCAAATAGTTTAATGCTCAAGTTTACTATTCATATGTGATGTGGCACGTCGGTAAATTGTAGAGTTGTATTGTGGTCACATTAAATATTTATAAATGTATGTACATATGTTATGTTTCTCAACATGTTTTCAATGTTATATGAGCATTCTACATAATTAGTAGGCGACATAGTAGATTCACGACTAAGTAAAGATCTCAGATAAA